>BQNB010074723.1:7800-31695 GCA_026074375.1 Tanacetum coccineum | reverse complement strand
AGGTTCACTAAACTGATTATCTTTCACCTGCAACGCAAGCATAAGTTCCATCCAAGACCAGAGTCTCCCCTTCATTTGCCTATTGAAGAACATATTCTAGGATATCTCAAATTTAGTGCCAAGGGAACCAAAAGGGAAGTCTTTAGGATGCCTATTCCGAATGAGCTTATCACTGATGACATTCGAGGAGTAGATTACTACGATGCTTATCTGAAGAAAGTAGCCAAGAATCAAAGATATCTTGCAATTGAAGAAGTTAGTGATCCTGACTCTCCTGCACTAAAACCTGCAAAATCAACCAAACCCAAGATAACCAAGCAAGCTAAACCCATAACACCTAAAGCAGCAACCAAGAAACCTCAACCAGCACCAACCAAGCCTAAGAAGAAGAAACGTAAGCAGGCTAAGGAAACCACTGAAGCAACACCGCCAGCCAAACGAGCTAAAACTGGGAAGGTGGCAAAGAAGTGAACCCTTAAGAGATCTTAGCAGCTGGTCGATAAGTTTGTTGATGAGGGTATTCCATTGACTAAACCTGGGTTTGGTGACTTAGAAGCGGATACGCAAAGGGCTATTGAAGAAAGTCTGAAGGATGCTCATGGTGCACATCGGGGTCCTCTCCTACCTGTGCTGTTCAGGGAAACTGATACTGGAAAGTTTCAACCACTTCCAGAGGTAGAGGGAAAAGAAAAAGAGAAAGTCGATGCTGAGCAAGCTGCTCGGGTTCTACTCAATCTTCAAACTCCAAAGAAAAAAAGCCCAACTGAATAATACATCTTTCAAAGACGTACTTCCGCACCAACTGAACCCTCGGGTCATAACGAATCATCGTCCCTGGATGCTGAACTGGGCTTGACTAAAAGTGACACAGAATCAGATGAGGAAGTGCCTCCCGTAGTCAAAAGTTATGCTCCAGACAAAGGCCAGGCTGGACCAAACCCTGGTATACAAGATGAAGGCCAGGCTGGACCAAACCCTAGTAATGATACAGTGTCTCAAACTCTATCAACTCCTGGTGTTCATGCTGGACCAAACCTTGAACACACAGATGCTGAGGCCACTGACGCTACAAGTCAACCACAACCGGGACAAATGGATGAAGAGTTCACCGCCACTGCATACCCTAACGTTCAGGAGAATCTTAAGCTGACGGTTGACGATCTGGTGATTCCCGAGGAGCTTGCTAGCTCTACAGGGATGTTGTCTTCTCTTCAACACTTAGCCAAAGACTTCAGCTTTGGCGATCAATTCTTCAATGATAAACCCCTAGAAGCCAATAATGAGAAGACAATATCAGATACAGAAGCTGAATCAATGGTGTTCATCACAATCCATCAAGCCACCTCTGCTATCCCTCCTATGACTTCACCGGTGATTGATCTCGTGTCTATACCCGATTCTCCCACTGTGCATCGGCCTTTACCAACCACCATAACCGCAACTGCAACAACAACAACAACAATTATGACAATCATTCCTCTACCACCTCAGCCACAACAAGTTTCCTTAGATTCCATATTAATCAACCGCCTAGGAGAACTCGAACAACATATCGCGGATTTGGTGGATGCGAACCAAGCCCTGGAGGAAAGATTAGACAAACATGGGTCCAGACTATACAGGTTAGAGAATTAAGATATTCCCAATCAAGTGAGCAAAGCTGTGGATGAAATAGTCACAGATGCTATTGACTGGGCTATGCACGCACCACTCAGGGAACGCTTTAGAGATCTGCTAGAAGCTGATATGAAAGAAATTCTTCACAACCGATTATGGGAATCTAAATCCTACCAAACTCATGAAGATCACATGACGCTGTACGAGGCTCTGGAGAAGTATATGGCCTGAGATAACAGAGACCAGCTCCTGTCTGACTTAGCTGAAGCAAGCAAAAAGAAGAAAAAGCGACAGGGCTCACCTAAAACACCATCTGGCTCTCCACCTCCTCCTCCACCACTAGTAGGTCCCTCTGGAACTTCAGGAGCCTCTGGCGCTTCTGGGTTATCTTAATCACCACTTCCTCCTCCACCTCCATCCAATAATCAGGGTGGTCAGTCTACAAGCACCGCTGCCCCCAGCTCCTCAAAGAAGACTGCTTCAGCAGAATATACAGCTTGGACGATGACCGACACCAGACTTAAGCCGTCTGTCTCACCAATTCCTAAATAACTTCATATGGATGACGATACGACTGCAGACAAACAAGTATACTCATCTAGTAGTGAAGATGTTGGACGTGATCATATTCCCACTGTAAACTTGAGGCAGAGTTGGTGGAAGCCTATCACTGAAGACCGACCTGCTACACCTGAACCTGCCTGGTCCATCCCATCATCTAATCTGACCGTCCCAACGAACAACTGGGCCTCTGCTTTGAAGTCTACCTATACACCTCCACCAGAGAACCGACTACTTGCTCAAATCGGTGATATGGCAACATTCATGGACTAATATTGCAAAAAGCAAGGAATCTCTGAACTGACTCAAAAAGAGCTGGAAGGCCCTGCATACGAAATTGTCAAAGTCTTTCATCCCGACGTAGTTCATCTCTAGTTCCAAATGGAAGAATGCTACTAACTTCTCACCGATCAAGTGGACGATGCAATCCTAAGGTACAACGTCAGCAAACCACTACCGTTGGGTGGTGATCCGGTCATGTCATAATACAACCAGATTTCTTCTTCAATAAAGACTTGGAATATCTACGGTACGGCCACAAAATGGGCAGGCCCGCCTTGTCAATCTCGAAGATGAAGGCTGCCTATTATCCTGATGTTGGCTTAGAGCAAATGGTACCGGATCAGATGTGGATTGAAGAAGAATGCAAGTATGACGTCGCTGTGATGTATGGTATATCTCACTGGTGGTTTCAATGACAACGGTTCTACATTGATCAACACACATCTGAAGGTGATCGCAGGGCTGTACGGACCCATATGCGTATCTTAAGTGTTGTCAGAATTGAAGTCTTCCCAATATATGGGTACAATTACATGAAGAAGATTGTCCTTCGTCGAGCTGATCTCAAGGAATATGTCATCGCGGAAAGGGACTTCAAATATTTGTACCCTAGTGACTTTCAAGATCTGTACTTGTTGAATCTTCAAGGTCACTTGAACCATCTCTCACCCGAAGACAAAAAGATTCTTACTACTGCTGTTAACTTATGGACCAGAAACTTGGTTATCAGACAACGCGTAAAAGACTTCCACCTGGGGATTGAGAGCTACCAGACGCAGTTAAACCTCACCAAACCTCGATGGGATGCCAAGGGATTTGAGTACAAGCATGACTTCATAGTAATTGACTCTCCAAGGGCCGTCACGTTTAAGGACAAATATGGGGTTCAGATGATAATGAGGTTCAATGAAATCCACAAGTTCGGTGATGGTACTCTACACCAGATTGATGAAGCGTTGGATTACAGAGTCAAGGAATTCAGGGTCAACAGGAGGAATCCAGGTTTAGATACACGGTTTTGGACGAAGAAAGACGTCGACAGAAGCAAGGAGTTTTTGTTTGCCATACAGAAACGACTTAAGACAAGACGTATCTTCCAGAATCTGGAAAGCTTTGTTGGTGGCAAGATAAGAGAAGGAGACTACCGATTGCTTAAAAGAACCGAATGAAGGGTAGTTTTCTTATATGTTATTGTCATATGTACAGTCTACAGTAGTGATTAAACTGTCTCTTATGCTTGTATATTAAGTAGTCATATGTTCCATAATCGGCTCGTATAAACCTGACACACTTTCTCCCAAATTTTCCTAAGTTAAATCAATTGAGACCTAAAATCTCAACGGATTTGAAATTTTTGCTCAGGGGAGAAAATGTAATTTAATTATGAAAATCTGATAAAAATTGTGCTTTCTTAAAGTGTAGGCTCCCCCATATGTGCTAAACTCTTTCGAACATCGATGCACATATTGAGGGGGAGCGAATGGTTATGATGGTAATTGTGGAATCACCTAAGACCGACCATGTAATTACTTTATCGGAGTTATAAGGATGGTAAGGTTAGGTACTCGATCCCACGATCCCGCCAGAGCCGGAGGGATCTACCCAGGGACAATCCACTAGTTAGTGTAGAAGTCCTTAGGTATGATCATAAAAGGAGTAATGTGAGAATAAGGGAATAGTGCGGACTGAGATGGAGCTAGTGCTGGAACACACCCAACAAGGTTCTAGTAATGAAATCTCGGTAAGCACTGAAGGGGTTGAAGAATGAAAAAGAAATGCTAAGATAAAGGGTGAAAAGAAAGCAGCCCTCCTTAAACCTTAGGCAGAAACCGGGTCACTACATATGCTGTCAGAATCACATGGTTGATTGCTGACATTGAAGACAAGTATCATGGACCCAGTGATACGCTGCACAACCCTCCCTAGCCACTCAAGATCCCTCAAAGGACTCTTGTTTCATTCTCACGGAGATCAATACATTTCTATCGTCTCTCTCACTCTGAGTTAGACGATATTGAAAAGGTGGCAGTCCGCTCCAGCCTCCGACTACCAAAAACCAAAAATGCACTATTGAGTCTAGAGCCATGAGATCATCAATAAATCTCGTTAGGACACTATTCCAATATACTTGTGTTTCACACACTGTGAAAACAAGGATTATCTTAAGAGTCCTACGCATTATCCTTGTGATATTGCCAGAACATCCGAGTGATACGAAAGTATTCACAGTGAAGATGGAAATCCTGCTAGAGCCAACGTCAAACAAGCTCTAGGTAGGTGACTTGTGAGATCCTTAATGGATCAAACTTGTGACACTGGGCATCGATTCGGTCCAGATTATGAATTGACGGAGGATGAATTTTGATAAAAGCTTAAAACTCTCGATGTGTTACAAAAATCACTTTAACTAGTGACACATCGATTGATTTTCAAATCAATTTTATCTTCAATCGGTGAGAGAGTAACTCACTGATTCACTCTTACCGTTCTATTAGTAGCAATACTATTAGTGAGGTAGCCTGCTTTGAGGTGTCCGGTAAAGAGATACTAGCAAGTACAGTGAATCTAATGCATCTGCGTTAGATGATCTAACACTTTGAGCTGGAAACCCTGTCAAGGAGGTTCTTATAATGAATCTACCTGATCACAGGTACACTGCGAACCCTGTCAATGAGATTCTTTGAATTCTACAGGATCATAGCAATTTATCCTGACAACGGGGAACCGTGGTTCTTGCAACCATTCCAAACGAAATGAACAACATACACTTTCGTGTGTTTATTACTAAACATATACTTGTAGGAATCCCGAACGGTACAGCTGCTGGACAAAGACATTCAATTCACTAAGCCATGCTCAACGCGACACTTCATTATTCAAAAACAAAGACTTATGATAACTGAAAGACTTACAAACACAGCTTCCGCACCTCCTATGATGCTTGCTATCATGATCCAAAAAAGTGTGAGCATGCCGGTCCGAAGGTCACAACATCACATGGAGGCAATACTTTACAACAAGGATGATTAAGAGATTTAATGTGGCTGATGATCTCAAAGAAAGCTCAAAGATCACACAAGTCTAAGGAACAAAGCTCAAGGACCACTACAAGATGGTACAATAGTCAAGAATAAGAATTAAAGACTACAGCCTACAAGACAAAGGTCGAAGACTAGAAGATATTATTTAATATTGTATTTTATGGGTGACCTCCCTTAGGGGAGATTGTTAGGATTATGAAAAAGACTCGGTTTCCCCCGGTATTGTTTATATAGCAAAAGCTCGTAGTTAAAAAGAAGCTATAGACTTTTCGGTAATTGGGCCGGGTCTTTAACCCAAAGTGTTAAGCCCATCCCAAAGCCCATAGAGGCTCACAACACATGTATATAAACCCCTTTCCAGCTATGGAAGGGGTGGTTTGTTCATGTTATCACAAAGCTTCATTGGTTTTTATCTCACTGGAAACCTCACTTTCTCTCTCTAGATAATTTGCCAACCCAATCATCCATGCTTGTGTTATGATATCCAATATACTACATTTCGTAATGTTTCTGTCTGGACACCAAAACCATCACAACATTATCTTAACATTACAATCAGAAACATTACAATCAGAAACATTGTTAAGGTATTAGACAAGGACACTTAATTTTAATTTTTTAAATATTTGTTTTTACATATTTTCTTGCATGTTATTTAATCAAGTGGTATTACAAACAAATGTTCAATCGCTTGTAACGTTTTAAATACATTCCAATGCCTACTTATTGTTGGTATATCAAAGTAATATAAAATATTATTCCATGCAAAGTGTAAGTCTTTTCAACATACAAAATATATAAACTAAACTAATCATAACCACAATACCGAGCATCTCAACACCTAGCCTTATAGAATTTTCACGACCCATTTCATATCTAATGTTCTCACTAATAGACTTCCACTCCCACGATGCACTACTGGCACATGACAATCACATAACTTAGCTATTAAACGCAACAAGTTATAACTCAACAACCTTGAAGTTAGCTTCTGTTGAGACCAAAAAATCCCAACCTTGTTGTATATAAAAAAAGTTATGGTATGGTCGTTCAGATCCATCAAAATAACCACGCATTTGCAAAATGCCATTAATCACGGGCGTCCAGGCTTTAATTTGATGTTCCAACAGTAACCTTGTTCTCTCACTTTCCATAGAGTCAAAGACATAAAAAAAAGAATGGGGTAGGTTAACTGCACCTGTTACCCAGTGATTTCCACCAACATTTATTGGGCATAATACAACCTACAAAGAATTAAACTAACAAAAAATTGTAAATGTAAATAACTTATCAAATAATATTCATCCATAAAAGATGTTAAAAGTTTTAACATAAATAAGTACAAAAATAAGTACCCAATTAATATTTTTCCATGATGGGTACGGACGGGTTAAACCATCCAACGTTCCAATAATGTGTGGATCTGTCTGTATCATGAACTGGTTATTTTCATTATGTACACATGATGTCCCTGAATTTAGATACAGTCTATCCGGCATCTTGTGGTCTACTTCAAATGATATCTCATCACCATATCATTTGCTGATTAAAAAAATGCAACAAATATTAATAATGTTTTTAAGAAAAAAAATAATTTTTTTTTTTTTTTTTTTTTTTAAATCATTTATAAAAAGTAATTATTAAAACTAACATCCCCGACAACCATCCTTCCATTGTGGATTGTCTACGCTGTGACTTCTAGCATACACAAATGAGGTACTATTTGTCGCCAAAAGAATTCTGGAAGTAATACTCCATCATGTAACTATCTAAATAAATTCCTAGGGTTTTAAATAAATGCGTGAAGTCATTAATATTCTTGTCGGGTTAACCCTAAAAATGCATGTTAAAAGACATATCTCAATACACATAATTATTATAACTTTATTTATTAAATTGTGTGTGTGAAATAGCTAACTACCAATTACCTATTAGGGTCGACATTTTCAATACGTACAGATATACCATGTATCACATACACCCGTAATCAAACGTCATCCCCATCCTACATTGTCCATGCGCGAAAATCATTCAAAGGTGATAAATTGTCATTCTTGGAGTTTTTCTTAGTTTTACCAACCCGTTTCTTAGGTAATTCCGTAGTAGCAGGCAATGGCGTATATGGACTCTGGATATATACGCTAGGACGTTGTACCCTCCTTGGTCGCTCCAATATATTCTAAAAAAAATTAATAAACTTTTATTACTTCATGATGGTTACTATTATAAATGTGGAATCGTAAATAATTTCAGGATTACCGGGTCGCATAATCTAGCATCACCAGGATGCGACGGGATAAGGGGTTGCCAATTTGGAGTTGGCGTATAGGCTGGCATCTGGCTTTGCCAATTAGAACTACCGGGCTGCGATGGCATTGATGTTTGCCAGTTTGTTGGCGTACCCATATTAAAGATAGAGTTGTTTGTCTGCGTCTGGAAAGAAGACGGACCACCCTGTGGAAACCAAGAAATAAAAAAGTATAATACTTGCTTACTTTTCAGCAAGGAAAAAATATATGACTATTAAATCCACATAAATTATACCTGTATGCTTTGGAATCCAGACAAATCGCTTATCCCATAATGCTAATCAGCAATGATCGGTCTCTATTTGCTCCCGTGCCAACACTCAGATCCTCCATATACTTTTTCATTTTTTCAAATATATTTTAGCCTTGTTTCATCATTTGATCCAACCCACTTTTTGTTCCTGAAAATTTCGATAAAATTCAGATGGTACTTCATAATGATTTTGATGGTTTAAATGACGAGGTCTTCGTTCTGGTTCAGTAACACAACCGTCAAAGTAGGCCCTGCTAGAAAGCCACCAACCCGATCCAGCCTCAACCTCATCTGGTTTCAATCTTTCCGCAGGTACACGTCCCTTTAAAATATAAAAAGGGACATTAAGTATGAAATAAATAATGTAATCAAATTAATAAACTATAACATTACATAAAACTCACATGAAGAAAATCATGAAGCATGTGTCGATAAAACTTCTTATTGGAAGTCCAAGCAACTATTCTTGGATAACGCATGTGACGTGTATAATATTTATTCCGCCCTAATCGGAACACCTACAATATCCATGTCTAAAAAAATATTTTTTCAATTACTTCATGTTACACATATATAATTTAAATACTTAATTAAATATTATAAACTAAATAATGACATACCTTGAATGCCCAAATGAATCCGAAAATTGAATACGATTTCTTATCATCTTCGTTTGTCGGCTCAGTGGCATATAAGGGAAGCCAACGTTTAACGTTTGCATCCTTTAGTTGATAGTACAATGTCGGCCAAACATACAAACCCCAAGGATAGTCGTCCCAACCATCTCTATGATTTGCCAACCTTAAAATTCAATTAGGGACCGCACGTCTATCCTCCAAACCTAATAACACTAACTGCAAAATGTCTATACAACAAAGGCTAACAGCATCGTCGTCTAATTTTTTAAACGACTTGCTCTTAATCAAATCTTCAACATTTTTCCCGGTTATATGTTTACCATCTAAACATGACGGAAACACCCGTCACCTAAAAGGAATAGGCTTATCCTCGTCGTCATAGTCATCCAAATACTCTACCCCAAACTTTAAGCCAGTAACTAGACAAAATTCTTCTCTTCCAAATTGTATTTGAAAATTATCATACATATGGTAATACAAAGGAACATTTTCCGTTTCACCACCTACTAGCAACATTTGACGACCTAACATAAAATGTACTAAAATACAATTCTCAGTACACCTCTAAATTTAAAAACCAACCAAAACAAGTGTTCTTAAATAATTCTTCCCGTTGAGTGCCCCTAATTAGATCTCTAATTATTTTAATCAAACCCATTCTACTTCTACATGTGATAAGAACACGAGGTACCTAAATTATAAATAAATTGCATATATTACTACGCATATAAACATCAAAAAAAACAAAAAAATATTAAACGCAGTAACCAATTAAAAAAAATTATACCTCGCAGTTGCTCAAATCCATCTTATAAACCCAGTAACAAACTAGAATCTTCAGACAACCGTCGAAGCAAAACCAACTCAAAACACCGGAGCAACCAAAAGTCGATACGTTCACACAAACACCGGAGCAAAACAACCTAAAAACCACCACAAAATGCAAACTAGCCAACAAATTTTAGGATATTTCGTTCGAATCAACTACTGCTATTTGCTTTTCAATTGAACTAAGAATTTTACATTCATTCAACTATCATTTATATGATCAGAATTGTGAAAAACTACAAATTCATACCGCTAGATGTGACATTTCATTGCCATGCATAAGTATTTTCCTTGCATAGAATTATAAAATCATGACCCGACTCCCAAAACAACAATCACGCTTCAAAATGTGCGATCAACTGACACCAAACAAAAAAAAATTTGATCACTGCTACATATGCGCGATCATCCTTGTTGGCATATTAGGGTTTGTATTTTTGTGTCGTTAACAACGATGTTGGTGTATACACATGACAAGTGTAATTCGAGTTCTCCACTGCCCAAAATGCGCTATCAACTCGGTTGATTTTGTAAATTCAGGAAAGGACGGTTACTGCAAGAAAAGTTAAAGTGTATTTGGTTGATTCGGTAATTTTCGCTAAATATATTTTTGATACATGATATGATGAGTAATTGAGTATTGCTATATATCGACGTTGGTTATGAAGGATTGATTAATGATGCAATACTGAGAATTGTTAAATATAATATATGATGCATGGTGTTAGATAAGAAGATGACAAGTTCAAGATGCACACTAATTTTTGATTCATTGAGAAGTTAAAACGATAATAAATAGATAATCTTATCATAATATTTTGATGTGGGTTGAACAAGATGAACACCGTAAAAAAATACATGAAACATTCTAATCAAGAACAAAAAGAGAAAATGGATACATTTTCAAAAAAAAAATTCAAATTTTTTTTTTGAAACGTCTTTTCTTTAAAAAAAATTTTGTTTTTTTAAAAAAATTTCGAAAATTTTTATACACGTTTTTATACATACATTTTTGTACACGATATTATATACACGTTATTATACACACATTATTATATACACATTTTTATACACATATTTTATGCATGTTTTTAATAACGTGTGTATAAAAAATTGTTAGCCTGGCATATTGTCTATCTATCTAGTCAATCACTAGTTGTAAAGCCCGTGCACGCACGTTTTTTTTTTTATTTAAATTTATTAATAATGCATTTTATCTATTATATAACAAATAACTTATTTTTTGTTTTTGGTTAAAATTATGGTTTATAACTTCATATATCAATGTCTATATGTCGTTGGTTTTATACGTTAATTTATTTGCCTTGACATGTTATATGTGGTTATTCATTGAAGTGTTGATATTATGTTTATTTTCTTTGATACGTTCAACTTTCAAATCTCGAGTTCCTTTGTTTCATCTTAAGTTTCTAATTTTATATTATGATCGACAGACACATTAAAGTCAGTTGTTGTATTGAAAATAAGAAATTATGTATATACGCTTTTATTTATTTGTTAGCTATGTATGCAAGATGCTCGGTTTTTTCTAGATAAATTAGGATCATTATATTTATTTAGTTTTGTTTCCTTATATTTTTTCTGAGCTTAAGCTTGCTGAGATTCACGCTTGTATAACTCCTTCCTGCATGAAAATAAAAACACCAATTACCGCGAGTATTTTAGTAGTACCATAGGCAATTATGGAACTGGACGTTTGATATTTTCTCACTACAGTCGTTGCATAATATCCACACATCATTCATAAACAAACACAAAACACAGGCTCATTTTCCATATGGTTCTTAAATAATGTTCTTTAAGTACCAAAATCAGGTGGTAAAAGGTTTAGGTTTTGACTACACACACCTCACGGTCAAATTTTTTCCAAACATCCGATAAATCACATGTAGACTTCGAGCGAACAGGGCAAGAATACCTGTGACATCATCAAGAAACTTCAGCTCTATTCAATTATACCATTTTTTTCATTTATAAATAAGACACGTGATCACTTTTATATTCGGTTTTACACTTTTACCTGTGATGTTATTCCATCTCTTTTAGGCAAGCGAAAATGCATTGTATGCCCAGGTAAGATAGTAAGGTCCTTCAAGGTATCGAACAAAAACTGCAAAACGAAATGCAAATGTTTCACTCTGAAATCAGTGAGCAACTTACAGCCTTTTTTCAGCTAGAATTTTTATTCGATCTGTTGAAAATACTTGTAATCCATATCAGAAAATTAAAACATATTTTGTAACACCCCCAAATTGGGTCGCAGCGGAATATGAGTATCCGGGAGCGTTACGTTACAGATCAATAGCACAAGATATGAAAACGACCTCTAAAAGAGTCGTTTAAAATACGATACATTGGATTTATTGAAATTGTCTGATACAAGGCGCGATGGCTTAAATAGTTCAACATTTGAAATAAAGATTATAGATCATAATAATCGTCCCGAAATATAATGACTCCAAATCTTTATGCATGACACCCAAAAGACTATCCCAATGTATCTTGTGCACCTCGTGCATCATTGACCTGAGAAAAATATGCTTAAAACGTCAACAGAAAGTTGGTGAATTCATAGGTTTATATAGATGAAATGTAGGAGCGTAAGATTTTCAAGTGTATGATAATGCAACAGATGTAAATATCAAAAATGTGATTATGTTTCCCTAAGCTCATGACACCGAAGCTCGACATGTATGAATGCAATATAAATATTGTCACATTGCCCATGTTGATGTTCTAACCCGGAACATCCGAATCCGACATGATATATATCCGTTGGTTCACTCCGTGACACCAGTGAGAGCTACTTACCCGAATAGGGGTGTCAACCCCAAATAGATCTATTTATAACATTCGCGCTCACATAATGCAATTCAACAACTACATATATGCAACTAACAGTTCATGATAATGGGCACAAAAGGGTTATCGCTACTTAGGAAACACATAATCATGATAAAAGGTACACTTACGTCCAATTTGCAAAACAAAGCATGTTTCTCACCCCAAAAGATATATAAAAAAATATTTATTCAAAACGAGTAAAAGCGGGGCTATGAACTCACATTAAGTAATGATAATGTAGAAGCAGAGCAATGGCACGAAAAACGATGCAAATGACCTTATCCGCAACCTATGAATAAATATACATATTTACTAAATGGAAAAATAATAATATAATTACTTGCAATCTTGTCCCTAGTGTGTGCTTGAAATATATTTGCATTAACGATATTTGAAAACAATTTCTCCGTTGAAAAATGGTCAACTTTATCGGGTCAACGCGATCAAAATATAAGTATATGATTTATGACTTTGGATTTTTAAGAAACTAGGTTGTACATACTTTAATTTATTAGTTTAGGTCAGCCTTTGGTTTGGAATGATTCCAGGGGCAAAACGCAGGTTATACATCCTACTCTTGAAAATAATTTAGTCGTTGCTATGTACTTCGTGTTTAGGGGTCGGATAGTGCACCCTAACTAACTATGTGGGCTGCGTCCTTTTTATAAAATTTCGCACACATGAAACCTTTTTATTCGGGATCCTAACCCAGCATAGTATATCAACTGATTTCTATAAAATTATACTTGGCATAACCACCAATTCCAAGTTATTAGTTCGATGCTAATCATATAGTAAGTAACTGGTCATATGCGTGTACAACAGGGAACAAGCAAAAGAAGTTTTATTTTATCTTTTTTAAAGTTTTTCATGCACGAAAACTATAAAATACATTGCATAACATTTCTAGGTCATATAAGGCAGAAATAGGAGGACTCACAATAGTTGGAAGAAATTTCGATAGCAGACAACCAAATGAAAAACCCTAATTCGTGTTTAAAAACTCTTCGACACAACCCACTTCCAATGTTAAACCCCTCTTGACCAACTTGATAATACCGACAATCACCCCTTTCTGCTTGATTGTTCGTCGACCAAAGAAAAGAGAAAACAAGGGACGAATTTGGTACTAGGGTTTCTAAGGTTTTTAGGGTTTAATGGAGAAGACGAATGGTGAAGATGGTGTGGCTTTGTGTGTTTATCTGAGTTCCAACCAGGAGGATAAGGAAAACAAGGGGAGTTGATAAGGTATGAATTTGATAACCAGATGATGGTGTTGTGTTTCTGGGTTTGCAAGAATTAAGTGAGCTTTATATACTTGAATAACTTTGCATGTATAGTAATCCATTCAAGGGTCACGTTTTTTTGTTAGCCCATATATGGCAAAGCATCTTGTTACAGGGATTTAAAGGCAACTACTGTTTGGGAGTTGTATGAATTCAAGACATTGGGAATGGGTATATTCTTTGGAGTAGGATGTAGTGGGGAGGAAGGGTTTAACCGGTGGTTTAATGAGGAAAAAGAGGATTTATGAATCTTGTGTTTATCTAAAGAAATTCAAACATGACTAGATGTGGATATAGGACACAATATCAGTTCCCATACTATTTTTGTAGGAGTGCATGAGTTTTTATTTTAAAGTTTTATTTACTTCCTAATTTATAGAAGTTAAATTGTTGGTAAAGTTGGGTTTAAGAAATATTTTTCTTTGATAAAACCCAAATGAATGTGATCAAGAAACTTCCTTGCTGCGAATAATAATTCAAATGACGAGTACGAAAGCATCAAGTAAGGTCTTAATAAGTGCATTTGATATTTCTATCAAACGTTGGATTTTGATGCCTACACGATCTAACTAGAGTGGTTTAAACGGATATAATTATGCAAACCTATTAATGAAAAGGAAGATAAATTATTGGAGATCAAAATATGACCTGAAAAACACGGGGTGTTATATATTTGTTTCAATATAGCCACATATAAGTTTTATTTTACATGCGGATTTTTAAAGTTTTTTCTTCATATTTCAGCTATTTTAGTTAGCCAGTTTTTGTGATGTGGTGCTAGGTTGTCGAGTTGTTCCACTGCAAAAAGCTGGGATTCCCGTATAATTGAGGATATGCCAAAATAGGCCTTATACTTAGGCTCTTATTGAGAACAGCTATTATAATTGTAGGTACTAAGGTATATAGAATAGAATATAACACACTGCTCCATTCGGTAATAGCTGTGATCAATGTAAATATCAGAGAATGAGAAGTACGGGTGTTAATTATCAATCTCTTAACTTCACACCCTTGGTTGATAATCACTTTGTTTGCTAGGTTATCTGCAAAAAATAGAGAAATGGCGCTATAAAGAACTTACTAACTTATAGTAGTTTCTTCATTCTTAAGTTACGCATAGCTAACATTACCTTATTCATATTAATGGTTTTTCAACAATTAAAAGAACATTCACTCTTGGTAATGAGCAAATTTCAAATTATATCCAATAAGCTAAAACCAAATATAGACTGTTACGAAGTGTATTTACCTATACACAAGATTCAAAAGACTTTAGATAACCCTGTATTAATAAAATATCAAGTTACAATCATATTAAACACTGATTAAGTAAACCTTGTTTTTGAAAGATCCTTATCGTAGTAGTTTCTTAAGCGTTTTTAATGCTTATTTTAACTAAGAATAAGCATCTAAATAGTGTTGCAATTCAATCTCAATAACCTGATGAAACCCAAAACTCCATATTTGAACATAATTTCAAAAACCAATAGAACTTTATACCCTACATAACTGTTGATAGTATAAAAGATTAGATGTATGAGGGAACTGAACCTACTTTAACTTGATCAAGAAATATTACACCTAAGAGGTGGATATAACGCCGGTGAGGTGGGTTCGACAATGGGCTCAAACGGGTCATTTTAGTGTTGGTTCAAACTGGGTGGGTTAAGCTAGATTTGAGCACCTTTTTTTCATTTTCTAAAATTATGTTCAAACAGATACTTTAGTGTTACTGGACAGATCAATCTGGGCCAAATGGGTCCGTTTCAGTGTGGTTTAAACGGGGCAGCTCAATCTGGGTTCAAGCACTTTATTGTGCGCATTGGATATATAAAAACAATGGCATTAAACACGTTTGACCCATTCACCTTCTAGCTACATTTTTATTTCGTCCGTTTAAGACAATACACAATCTAAATTGGACTAATCATTAGTGGGTCATAATTGGATCTTCTAGTTTACACCCAATAGATTATACACATCTTCTAAAATAACTTTCTCTAATGTTTGTAGTCTTAAAGAAATGTCATATAAAACATTTTTAAAGTAGTGCATACCTTGGTCAAAAATCCTACTGTGTTAGGTTAGTGTTTTAGCCTTTTTTGACGTTACAAATCAATGAAGAATCAATGAAGAGTATATGTTGGGGCTGTTTGGGGGTGTTTGGAAGTGTATTTTCAAATTATCAATAATGAGTATAGTATAAGATAAAAGGTTGATTAAAGTTAGTGAAATAGTTCTGCAACTTCAAGTTGTAATTATCACTTTTGATGTTGTTGAGTGTTTGGCAAATTATGTTTAATACAGAAAGCAACAAATGAATAAAAAGGTCATGATGCCCTTTGATAATACAATTTTATTTGCAAGGCTTTACTTACTATTAAACTAATTATTTAAAACTCCATTATTAGGCCCACATATGACATTTAAACTGCAAATCCAGAAACCCGTCCGGGAAAGCAAATAATAAGATAACTGAAAGAGGGTACCATCGTAAGAATATCGTTGCACTTTCATCACTAAGAACAAACTGCATCTTCATATGTATAAGCCCACCTCCTTCAATGGAAAATAAGTCATTCCATGTAACCTTTTCGATTATTGACAGTCCTAACACCTACTCCTAACCAAACTCATCTCAGTTATAATCAAGTTAACCTAATTCTACACAATGTGACATAAATCACACATTATGCTAAAATATGCGATAATCCATTTCCCTCTTGAATCATAATTGTGATGATCAAATTATCTAGTAAATTTATCAATGCACTTTGCTACCATAAATATTTTAAGTCAATATTCATAAATAACAATATAAGAATGATGAAATCGAAATCATACAAAGAAAAAGCCCCTTCATTGTCAGTTGCATGCTCAACTTTCCCTGACGAACCGAATTATGACCACATTCATATGAGCGTTATTGTAATAGAATGTAACATTAAATCTATACCAAATTTATATAATCTTTTTACATTGTAGGAAACATAAGCATGCAGAGTACTAAAATATAGTTTAACTTTAGAATTTCTATATAGGCTTCGGTTGGGTTCTAAAATTATATTTTGATGCATTAACCTGCTGCATCATCTTCTCTATATGTCATGTTTGTACCCATAATTAGTAGAAATTATATTTTGATACATTAACCTGCTGTATCATCTTCTCTATATGTCATGTTTGTACCCATAATTAGTAGAAATCCTATGACACTATTGTGAGATGCAATTACTATAGGCATTCCCTATGAATTCTCCCTTTATCATTATGGTCATCAAATATGGATATGAAACTCCCTAAAAGGTATTGTACTAAAGTAAAGCTTATATTTCCACCATACATAACATAACAAATACTAATAAAATCACTAAATTTAAATAACTCAAACTTAAACCAACATCCTGTTACTTCTCCATCACTTTTTTCTTAATTTCCTAAACATTATCCACTAATAACTTATACACCCTAAATATCAAGCTACTTAACTCATAGACCTTTAAAGTTTTGATTTTTTGTTTCACAATCCTCGAAAGGGTATCTTGTTAATTTATAAATTAACAAAAATAATCACACCCGCATCATATATTAAACTTTAAAAAACACCTAAAAGCCCTTAATTTGAATATTCTAAGCTCATAAACCATTAAGATTCAATCTTTCTTCAAAATCCTCAAAAGGGTATATATTACAATCTAAAACCAAGAATCTCTCAAAATTAATAACCTAAACTATAGCCATGTACCTGTTAGCGGATTAGTCTTCATGGCCCAAAGACATATTTATCTTTGTATTAGTGAATAAATAGGCCCAAGCCCGTTTGTGGGTTTAGGGTATTAGGGTTTTACCACTATAAATAGTGGTCAATAATAAATCATAACTAAAAGGGTTTTCTATCATTCTACATACAGGATCCCGTCAATGCAAACAGGCATATGGACACGGGTGCGTCATCTCATCTTAACTCTTCTGCTCATAACCTTAGTACTATTTTTAATTCTCGTATGTATCCATCTGTCCTTGTTGGCAACGGGAAATCTATTCCCGTCACCAACACGGGCCATAGCACGTTACCTACTCCATACCGCCCACTTCACATAAATAATGTCCTTGTCACACCCAATATTGTCAAAAATTTGATTTATGTGCTTCAATTTGTTCGTGAAAATAAATATACTATTGAATTTGATGAGTTTGGTTTTTCTGTAAAGGATTTCCGGACTCGTCAAATTCTCCACCGATGTGATAGGACGGGTGATCTCTACCCTTGGTTTTCAGTCTCTATCCTACCCCTAAAGCTTTTCTGGTTGGTCAGATAATGTTCCAGGCACCAAACGACTTGGTTCATCCTGGATGTGACGTGTTACGTTCTTTAGTTTATAATAATTTAATTTCAGGTAATAAAAACAAAGTTTCTCCCATGCTTTGTCATGCGTGTCAGCTTGGCAAACACGTGCGACTCCCTTTTTCACTCTCAAAAATGATTGTTAAGTCTCCTTTTGATATTATTCATTCAGATCTATGGACATCTCCAATTACGAGTGTTTCGGGTATTAAATATTATGTTTTATTTCTTGATCATTTTTCACATTATTTATGGGTTTATCCTTTAAGATATAAATCTGATGCATTGTCCAAATTTATTCATTTTCGTGCTTATGTCAAGAACCAATTCAAAACTGACATTAAATCGTTGCAATGTGATCATGGAGGCGAGTTTGACAACAATGCCCTACACCAATTATTTGCGTCAAATGGTATTACCATTCGCTTCTCTTGCCCTAAAACTTCACAACAAAATGGAAAATCTGAACGAATGATACGTACCATTAACAACCTCATCCGTACCTTACTCTTTCAAGCACACTTACCACCCACTTTTTGGGTTGAAGCACTTCACATGGCTGCATATCTCTTAAACCTTTTACCCTCCAGCGCCATAAATAATGAAATCCCTCACACCCGTCTTTTCAAGACACAACCTAACTATGCGGATCTCCGTGTTTTTGGTTGTCTTTGCTATCCCTACATCAACACCAATCACAAACTTGAACCACGCGCCACACCTGCAATTTTCCTTGGATATCCGACTAATCACCGTGGATATCGGTGTCTGGACTTGAATACGGATAAAATCATCTTATCACGTCATGTGACATTTGATGAGACGGTTTTTCCGTATGGGTCTATGACTCCTAATGAACCACCTTCTTACACATTTTTAGACACTTCCCCTAATATAATTCAACAACACCTTCTTACTAAACTTATATCATCACCTAGCCCAAACACTACTACTCAGTCCACACCGAATAACAACCCTCCATCCAACACCACCCCACACCAAATATCCTCTCCTACCCAACCCACTATACACGGCCCACTACCAAATTCGCAACTCAACCAAAACTCCCCCTCACAACCCGCTTCAACTCACTCTATACCTGCGGTTACCACAAACACCAACCC
Organism: Tanacetum coccineum; assembly: GCA_026074375.1. NCBI lineage: Eukaryota > Viridiplantae > Streptophyta > Magnoliopsida > Asterales > Asteraceae > Tanacetum > Tanacetum coccineum. The sequence goes on along the minus strand of BQNB010074723.1, from coordinate 12,546 downwards.
CAATCCCGCCTCGACTCACTCCATGGTCACTCGCTATCGTGTCGGGACTAATCGCCCCACTCAACGTTACACTTTAAATGTCTCCACCATTTCCCCTATTCCTAAGTCGTATTCAAATGCGTTTCGTGACCCAAATTGGTATCGTGCTATGCTTGATGAATATAATGCTTTAATTAAAAATAATACTTGGGTTCTTGTCCCTAGACCACCGGACGCGAACATTGTTCGTTCCTTGTGGCTCTTTCGGCACAAGCATAATGCAGATGGCAGTCTTAATCGCTACAAGGCTCGCCTTGTGGCGAATGGCAGCACTCAAATTGTAGGTATTGACGTGGATGAGACTTTTAGTCCGGTTGTTAAACCGGCCACTATTCGTACGGTGCTCAGTCTTGCTATTTCTCGACATTGGCCAGTTCATCAGCTCGATGTCAAGAATGCCTTTTTGCATGGATCGTTATCTGAGACTGTCTACATGCATCAACCTCCTGGTTTTCGAGATCCGCGGCATCCTGATCATGTTTGCCTTTTACAACGATCACTTTATGGGCTTAAACAGGCCCCTCGGGCCTGGTTTCAGCGATTTGCAGCCTATGCTGCTCGGGTTGGTTTTCTCCACAGTCGATGTGACTCATCACTTTTTATTTACAGACAGGGGTCCGATACTGCCTACTTGCTATTATATGTCGATGATATTGTTTTGACTGCATCTTCTACAGCTTTGCTTCAGCGCATCATTGCTTACCTTCATGCGGAATTTTCTATGACTGACTTGGGCCCGCTTAATTACTTTTTGGGTATTTCCGTGACTCGTAATACTTCTGGGATGTTTTTATCTCAACAGAAGTATGCCACAGAGGTACTTGAGCGAGCTGGTATGCTTACTTGTAATCCGTGTCGTACTCCTGTTGACAAGGATTCCAAGCTTGCTGCTGCTGGTGATCCTGTTTCTGATCGTACACTATATCGCATGCTTGCAGGGGCTCTATAGTATTTGACCTTTACACGGCCTGACATCTCTTATGCCGTTCAGCAGGTTTGTCTCTTTATGCATGATCCTCGAGAGCCTCATTTCTCTGCTCTCTATGACATCCTCTTTAGTTGCTTATTTAGATGCGGATTGGGCTGGATGTTCCACTACACGGCGCTCTACTTTTACGTGAGCTTCATACACCACTGTCTACAACGACTATTGTTTATTGTGATAACGTGAGTGTTGTCTATCTCTCTTCTAATCCCGTGCAACATCAGCGCACGAAGCATATTGAGATTGACATTCACTTTGTTCGTGACTTGGTTACCACTGGTCACATACGGGTTCTTCATGTCCCTTCTCGTTACCAGTATGCGGATATCTTCACCAAAGGTCTACCTACGGCTTTATTTGATGAGTTTCGTGACAGCTTGGTGTTCGTTAATACTTACCGTCAAACTGCGGCGGGTAGGGGGGGGAGGGGGGGGTGTTAGCGGATTTGTCTTCATGGCCCCGGACCGAAATAGTCCGGTCCGGGTGGGTCTCGTCGGTTCGGTCTTCGGTCCGGTCCGATTTAACAAAGCATAATCGCTGGGTTTTTGTAAAACCGAACCGGACCGACCATACCAAAGACCAAATTTAAAGAAAACCATAGACCGATAACTGAACAGAAATATGTTCGATCCGGTTTTTCAGTCGAATCCGATCAACAGGCCAATATGCTCGGTCCTGCTTTACAATAACCTTTTTTTGGTATTACCCATATAAAAAATGTAAAAATAAAACACAAATATTATAAAGTATAAAGACCTCCCTAAAAAGTTATTTGTACCTCTTTATATTTTCCAGTTTTTTAATTTTGTTTATATCATAAAACTGTGAAACAGAAAGTGTGAAATAAAAATTATAAAGTTTAACAAGTCAAAAATATTAAACTGGCAAAAAATACGAAACACAATAAAGTAGTACTACTAGTATAATATATAACAAAAAGTATATATTTTGTTCAAAAGAGAGAGAGAAAGAGGAAATGTGAGAGAAGGACAGTAGCTAAAAAACCGGAATTAGAGGCAATCGTGTTGTTGATATGATATGATGGTCAATTTGCCTCAACATAAACTCACAAACACACAAACACTTTCAGTTTCAACTGACTGATCACACACCTTTTTCTTCTTCTTCTTCAGATCTTCTTATTCTTCAGCTCATTCAGCTAAAAAACTAAAACCAAAAAAAACCCTAAACCCTAGTTTCTTTTTTCTTTTTAACTCTCTGATTTGTTGTTTTTACATGTTTAGCTAAAAAGGGTTTGTTCTCAATGGATAAAGTAACTGAAAACTGTGAAAAAGAAGACAGCTTGATGATGATTGGATCTTCTACTTCGATGCTGATCAAGCTCAAGATTCCGAAACCGAATAATACGGCTGTTAAAGAAGGTAAAAGGGTTTGTTCAGTTTGTAAAAAAGAGTTTAGTTCTAGTAAAGCTTTAGGTGGTCATATGAGGGTTCATGTTATGTATCATAAAAATGGTGATGTGGTTAACAAGCCCTTTAAAAGTGGTAGTAAGTTGTTCAAGAGAATTGGTGATAAAAATCAAGATTTGAGTGATGAGGGTTTGAAGGTTATGATTAACAAACCCTATTTGAGTAGTGTGAATGATGAAGGTGTGCCTACGTGTTCTCAATGTGGTAAAAGTTTTCCTTCTATGAAGTCACTTTTTGGTCATATGAGATGTCATCCTGAACGCTTTTGGCGCGGTATTATACCGCCTCCCAATGTGGTTTTAGCTCAGGGGTCTAATAGTAATGTTGTTGAGAATGGTGTTGATTTGACCAAGTATTTGAAGGGGCGGTCAGTGACTGAGAGACGAGGTCGAAGGTCGTTGAAAATGGATGATAGTGATGAGGATGATGAGGATTTACTTGAAGCGGTTGAGGATTTGATGAGTTTAGCTAATGGACATAGGTCTAGTGTGATTCAGGGGTCTAATAGTAATGCGAATTCGCCTCCTTCGATTGATAAACGGAAGGCAGTTATGCAGGTGCAAATGGAGTTGGATGATCATGAGCCAGATAGTAGGAATAGTGATGAAAAACAGTTGGTGGTTACTTACAAGTGTAACAAGCAGCTTAATAAGAAGAGGCAGAAGATGAAGCTGATGAATGAATTGGAGTTAGAATCGGGTTCGGATGAGTATAAGTTCAGGTGCACTACTTGTAACAAATGTTTTAGTAGTCATCAGGCACTTGGTGGACATAGGTCTAGTCATAACAAAGCAGCTAATAAGATCATATCAGATGATCATTTCGTGGGTGAAAATGTGGCGAAAGAAGCTGAATTTGCAGGTGATGTTATTAATATCAGTAACAGTGCTGTTAGTCATGTGCATCAATGCAAGATATGTGACAAGGTTTTTCCAACTGGACAAGCTTTGGGTGGGCATAAGAGGTGTCATTGGACTGGATATAGTGAAGCTGCACAAGCTCATGTTCTAGCTCAAGCGATATCGAGCCAGATTACTTCAACCGGTGAAGCTGCTAGTACTCAGACGGAAAGTGGTCGAATAGTACTCGATATTGATCTGAATGAGGTACCTGCAATCATGATGGAAGATGAAGGTGGAGATGCAAATGCAAATGTAAATGGAAATGGTTATGCTTCTTCATCATACAACTCAAACATGGGTTACTAGTACTATCTGTTAGTGATCATTTTATAAAGTTTTTCATTAGGATTTTAGCAGCATGCAGCAGATATGATCATGCAACTATCAACTGTTTTGTTTGTATCTGTCTGCTGGAAAAATGGTTGCTTTTGAATGGTTATTCTATGTTGAATAATATTTGTTCTTTTGGTAGAGTTGATGATGACATGCATGGGGTTGTTGAAAAATTCCAAAAATGCCCTTTTTGTTGGTATCTGTGATATGATGATGGAGTTATGATGTAAGAAAGATGCATATATCTCTGCATATGTACTAGGAATAATTTTGGTATCAATCACTAGCTGTCTAAATTTTCTGAAATTTTGATCACTTTTACTTTTTTTTTAGCATTACTAACTCTTTTGTTCTATAAAAGTTTATAAATTGCGAAAATTACCGAATCAACCTATTTCAATTCAATATTACCTTGACAAATTTTTTTTTCCAAAATAACCATATTAATCGCGCTTATATTTAAGTTGAAAACTCGAACAACACGTGTCGCTTCCAGAATTAAAGTTACCAATTTAAAAAAATATATATATATATATAAAATAGTTGATCGCGCCATTTTAATAGTTGAGAACTTTTTTTTTTAATTTTTTTGTCCTAATCTGAGTTGATCGAGCAAATATAGGGGTTGAGAACTTTTTTTAGTATTTTTTTTCCTGAGTTGATCGAGCTTGAGAGGGTTTTGATGATATTTAGGTTTTTTTTAATCGAGTAAAATTTAAAAATTTAGGGATTGGTTTTTATTAGGGTTTGGTTTTTATTAGGGTTTAGGAATTTTTTGCAAAATAACGATATCGGCAATCTTTGAGAACGTTTTATGCTATTGATACATTATTTGAGATTTTTTTATTTTCGTCGGTAGTGTTGTCTTTGATGAGGTCTACAGAGTGAACCAAAACTTGTTACGAAAATAATTTAATATGCATAAGATATGATGTTGCAAAGTGTGTCAGTTAGGGTTATTAAATGTTTTTTTTATCAGTTCAATTGTATAACATGATAACTAAATTTTTTTAAAAACAACGATACTCATTAATAGCATTACAACACGAGATTACAT
>BQNB010074722.1:9301-31696 GCA_026074375.1 Tanacetum coccineum | reverse complement strand
GTGTATGTTGGTGCATGAAAAAGTTGTAAAGGAAGTTTTTCTAAAAGTGGATAGTTTTGCCGGAAAAAAATTATGAAAAAAACGTTTGTGCATTAAATCTGTTTTTTGTGCATCAAAAATTCGTTTTTGTACCCAACTTCTTTTGACTTTTTGCATCAAAATTTTATTGCGCATCAAACTATAACAAGTCGAAAAATTTGTGCATCAAAATTTTTTTGTGCATCAAAATTTCTTTTTTTGCGCATTAAAAAAACGTATAAAAACTCAAAATTAGAAAAACTTCTTTTACAAAAGTTTTATGCACCAACATACCTGATTTAATGGATTTTTTTGAAATTTTTCGATAACTTTTTAAAAAAAAGTTTTCTTTTTATTCTTCTCACGAATATTTATCTTTTTATTTTAACCTTCCTCTATATATATATTTAATGGCTGAGATTGGTTCTCGCAGTTCTCGCTTTTTATTTGGTTCTGAAAAGAACCTCACACTATATATATATATATATATAACCTTAAAACGATACGGTATATAATAGATGAATATCATTATCAATAAGACATGAAAACAATAAAAATTTTAGATGTGATAACTTGTATACACAGCCGGCATGAACGTCATTATTAATTAGTATTTAATTACAAGTAATTAATAGATTCGACAAATTCAAATCTCTTGTAAGTAACGATCAAAAAACCCATCGTGGCTGCATGACATATGGTCACATTCACATAAATACATAAGAATCTTCAAACTATATATAAACAAAAAGTTTCATAATATATCCATTTTTTATTACAGTTTTTTGGTTCTCTCAAACGATAATTTACATGGGGGTGAGAAGACAAAAGAGCAACAAGCTGTCCCTCTAGCCCTTTTTGAATTGCAAAACTAACTTTTATGAAAACAACATTTACGGATTTAGGTATCGTACCATTATTATAAAGTTTAAATGATATTTCTATGAAGTTGTCTAGAAATTTATGTTTCATAAGTTGTTCTTTACTAATGTGAATGAAAATTAGTTCTAGAAAGTTTAAATGAAGGAATGAGTCATGGGTTTAAAAGCGTAGAAATTGGAAGAATAAGAATTAGGTGGTGGGTGAAAATGTCAAAATACGCGTTAAGGAATAATTAATAAATACCATTAATTGTTAAGGTTTTTCTATGTGTCATTATCATATTTTGTTACCCAGTCAAGTCAATACATGCCATTAACAAACAACGACTTGTTTTAAGTTTAAACACACACTTTTAAGGCGACTTATTAACCACCACCAAATGGCTTACGGGTGGCGGTAAGTTACTAATTTTATAACAGAACGATAACCCAATGACTATTTCCGTACAGTGTCGTTAAGAACTAACATTGCAACGGAACGATAACCCAAATAACTATATGCAAAATTCCACGCCATTATTAACAAACAACGACTAGTTTTAAGTTTAAAAATACACTTTTAAGACAATTTTAAGGCGACTTATTAACCACCACCAAATGGCTTACCGGTGGCGTGGGGTAAGTACTAATTTTATAACAGAACGATAAACCCATTACTAATTCCGTACAGTGTCGTTAAAAACTAACAATGCAACGGAACGATAACCCAAAATAACTCTATGCAAAATTCCCTCCATTATTAACAAACAACGACTATTTTACGTTTAAAATACACTTTTAGACAATTTTAAGTCGACTTAATAATCACCACCAAAGGATTACGGGTGGCGTGTAAGTTACTAATATTATAACAGAACGATAACCCATGATTATATCCGTACAGTGTCGTTAAGAACTAACAATGCAACGGTAACGATAACCCAAATAACAATAATGCAAAATTCCACGCCATTATTAACAAACATCGACCTATTTTTAAGTTTAAAAAATATACACATTTAAGACAATTTAAAGGCGACATTATTAATCACCACCAAATGGCTTACGGGAGGCGGTAAGTTACATAATTTTATAACAAACGATAACCCAATAATCTATTTCGTACAGTGTCGATAAGAACTAACATTGCAAACGAACGATAACCCAAAACTATATCAAATTCCACGCCATTATTAACAAACAACGACTAGTTTTAAGTTTAAAAATACACTTTTAAGACAATTTTACGGGCCGACTTATTAATCACCACCAAATGGCTTACGGGTGGCGGTCAGTTACTAATTTAAAACCGAACGATAACCCAATGATTATTTCCGTACAGGACTTTAAGACTAACATTGCAACTAACGATAACCAAATAACTATATGCAAAATTCCACGCCATTATTAACAAACAACGACTAGTTTTAAGTTTAAAAATACACTTTTAAGACAATTTTAAGGCGACTTATTAATCACCACCAAATGGCTTACGGGTGGCGGTAAGTTACTAATTTTATAACATGAAACGAAACCCAATGACATATTTTCCGTACAGTGTCCGTTAAAGAACTAACATTGCAACTGGAACGATAACCCACTATAACTATATGCGAAAATCCACATCCATTAATAACAAACACCGAACTAGTTTTAAGTTTAAAATACACATTAAGACAATTTTAAGCGACTTATTAATCACCACAATGCAAACTGGTGTCGTAAGTTACTAATCATAACAGACGATAACCCAATGACTATTTTCCGTACAGTTTCGTTAAGAACTAACATGCAACGTAACGAAAACCCAAATAACTATAATGCAAAATTCCACGCCATTATAACAAACAACGAACTAGTTATTTAAGTTTAAAAATACACTTTTAAGACAATTTTAAGGCGACTTATTAATCACCACCAAATGGCTTACGGGTGGCGGTAAGTTACTAATTTTATAACAGAACGATAACCCAATGATTATTTCCGTACAGTGTCGTTAAGAACTAACATTGCAACGGAACGATAACCCAAATAACTATATGCAAAATCCACGCCATTATTAACCAACAACGACAAGTTTTAAGTTTAAAAATACACTTTTAAGACAATTTTAAGGCGACTTATTAAATCACCACCAATGGCTTGCCCCCCGGGGGCCACACGGGTGACCCCCTCTCCTCCCCCCCCCACTCACCCCACCCCACACCGTAAGTTACTAATTTATAACAGTAACGATAACCCAATGACTATTCCGTACAGTGTCGTTAAGAACTAACATTGCAACTAACGATAACCCGAAATAACTATATTGCAAAATCCCACGCCATTATGAACAAACAACGACTAGTTTTAAGTTTTAAAAAATACACTTTAAGAAAATTTTAAGCGACTATTAATCACCACCAAATGGCTACGGGTGGCGGTAAGTTTACAAAATTTATAAACAGAACTATAACCCAATGATTATTTCCGTACAGTGTCGTTAAGACTAACTTGCAACGACACGATAACCCAAATAACTATATGCAAAATTCCACTCCAATTAATAACAAAACCACACTATGATTTAAGTTTAAAAATACACTTTTAAGACAATTTTAAGGCCGACTATTAAATCAACCACAAATGCTTACGGGTGGCGTAATTTACTAATTTATATCAGAACGATAACCCAATGACTAATTCCGTACGTGTCGTTAAGAACAAATCATTGCAAACGGAACGATAACCCAAATAACTAATGCTCAAAATCCACGCCTATTATTAAAAACAACGACTAGTTTTAAGTTAAAAATTACAACTTTTAAGACAATTTTAAGGGCGACTTATTAATACACCACCAAAATGGCTGACTGGGCTGTAAGTTACTAATTTTATAACAGAAACGATAACCCATGAACTAATTCCGTACAGGTCCGTTAAGAACTAACATTGCAACGTAACGATAACCCAAATAACAATATGCAAAATTCCACGCCATTCTTAACAAACAACGACAGTTTTATGTTTTAAAAATACACTTTTAAGACAATTTTAAGGCGACATATGTAATCTCCACCAATATGCTTACGGGGGCGGTAAGTTACTAATTTTTATAACAGAACGATAACCCAAATGATTATTTCCGTACAGTGACGTTTAAGAACTACATTGCAACGGAACCGATAACCAAATAACTAATGCAAAATTCCACTGCCATTAAAACAAACAACGACTATTGTTTAAGTTAAAAATACTCTTTTAAGACAATTTTTAAGGCGCTATATTAATCCACCACCAATGGCTTACGGGTGGCGGAAGTTACTAACTTTATAACAAACGATAACCAAAGACTTATTTTCCTACAGTGTCTTTAAGAACAACATTGTGCAACGGACGATAACCCAAATAACTCAATGTAAATTCCACGCCATTTTATTAAACAAACAACGACTAGTTTTAAGTTTAAAAATACACTTTTAAGACAATTTTAAGGCGACTTATTAATCACCACCAAATGGCTTCGGGGGCTGAACGTTACTAATTTTATAACAGAACGATAACCCAATGACTATTTCCGTACAGTGTCGTTAAGAACTAACAATGCAACGTAACGCTAAACCCAAAAACTATATGCAAAAATTCCACGCCATTATTAACAAACAACGACTAGTTTTAAGTTTAAAAATACACTTTTAAGACAATTTTAAGGCGACTTATTAATCACCACCAAATGGCTTACGGGTGGCGGTAAGTTACTAATTTTATAACAGAACGATAACCCAATGCATATTCCGTCAGTGTCCGATAAGAACTAACCATTGGCACCACGGAACTATAACCCAAATAACTATATGCAAAATCCACGCCTTTATTAACAAACAACGACTATTTTAAAGTTTAAAAAATACACCTTTTTAAGACAATTTTAAAGGCGACTTATTAATCACCACCAAATGGCTTTACGGGTGGCGGTAATTACAATTTTAACATAACGCTAACCCAATGACTATTTCCGTACAGTGACGGTTAGACTAACATTGCAACGGAACGATAACCCAAATAACTATATGCAAAATTCCACGCCATTATTAACAAACAACGACTAGTTTTAAGTTTAAAAATACACTTTTAAGACAATTTTAAGGCGACTTATTAATCACCACCAAATGGCTTACGGGTGGCGGTAAGTTACTAATTTTATAACAGAACGATAACCAATGATTCTTTCCGTACAGTGTGTAAAGAACTAACTTGCAACGGAACGATAACCCAAATAACTATATGCAAAATTCCACGCCATTATTAACAAACAACGACTAGTTTTAAGTTTAAAAATACACTTTTAAGACAATTTTAAGGCGACTTATTAATCACCACCAAATGGCTTACCGGTGGCAGTAAGATACAATTTTATAACAGAACGTAACCAATGACTATTTCCGTTCAGTGTCGTAAGAACTAACATTGCAACTGAACGATAACCCAAAAACTATATGCAAATTCCACGCCATTATCTAACAAACACCGACTAGTTTTAAGTTTAAAAATACACTTTAAGTACAATATAATGCGACTTATTAATCACCACCAATGGCCTTTACGGTTGGCGGTAAGTGACTAATTTTTAACAGAACGATAACCCAATGACTAAATTCACTACAGTGTCGTAAAGAACTAACAGTTTTCAACGGAACCGAAAAACCCAAATAACTATATGCAAAATTCCACCCATTAGAACAAACAAACGACTAGTTTTAAGTTTGTAAAAATACACTTTTTAAGACAATTTTAAGGCGACTTATAAAACACCACCAAATGGCTTACGTTGGCGGTAAGTTTACTAGTTTATAACAGACGATAACCCCAATAATTATTTCCGTAACAGTGTCGTTAAGAACTAACATAGCAACGTAACGATAACGCCAACATAACTATATGCAAAATTCCACGCCATTATTAACCAATCAACGACTAGTTTCAAGTTTAAAAAATTTCACTTTTAAGACAATATTAAGGCGACTTATTAATTCACCACCAAATGGCTTACGGGTGGCGGTAAGGTACTAACTTTATAACAGAACGATAACCCAATGACTATTTCCGTACAGTGTCGTTAAGAACTAACATTGCAACGGAACGATAACCCAAATAACTATATGCAAAATTCCACGCCATTAATTAACAACAACTACTAGTTTTTAAGTTTAAAAAATACAACTTTTAAGACAATTTTAAGGCGACTTATTAACCACCACCAAATGGCTTACGGGTTTGCGGTAAGTTACTACATTTTTATAACAGAACGTATAACCCATGACAATTATCGACAAGTGCGTTAAGAACTACATGCAACGGAACGCTAACCCAAAAACTATATGCAAAATTCCATGCCATTAACAAACAACAACTTGTTTAAAGTTTAAACATACAATTTGAAGACAATTTTAAGGCGACTTATTAATCACCACCAAATGGCTTACGGGTGGCGGTAAGTTACTAATTTTATAACAGAACGATAACCCAATGACTATTTCCGTACAGTGTCGTTAAGAACTAACATTGCAACGGAACGATAACCCAAATAACTATATGCAAAATTCCACGCCATTATTAACAAACAACGACTAGTTTTAAGTTTAAAAATACACTTTTAAGACAATTTTAAGGCGACTTATTAATCACCACCAAATGGCTTACGGGTGGCGGTAAGTTACTAATTTTATAACAGAACGATAACCCAATGACTATTTCCGTACAGTGTCGTTAAGAACTAACATTGCAACGGAACGATAACCCAAATAACTATATGCAAAATTCCACGCCATTATTAACAAACAACGACTAGTTTTAAGTTTAAAAATACACTTTTAAGACAATTTTAAGGCGACTTATTAATCACCACCAAATGGCTTACCGGTGGCAGTAAGATACTAAGGTTTGTAGTCTTTACGTAAAAAGGTTCAAAACTCGTTACGTATGTACATTTGTGAGTGGTCAAAGAAGGGTCAGAAACTTTCAAAAATACACTTTTAAGACAATTTTAAGGCGACTTATTAACCACCACCAAATGGCTTACCGGTGGCGGTAAGATACTAAGGTTTGTAGTCTTTACGTAAAACGATAACCCAATGACTATTTCCGTACAGTGTCGTTAAGAACTAACATTGCAACGGAACGATAACCCAAATAACTATATGCAAAATTCCACGCCATTATTAACAAACAACGACTAGTTTTAAGTTTAAAAATACACTTTTAAGACAATTTTAAGGCGACTTATTAACCACCACCAAATGGCTTACGGTGGCCGTTAGTTACTAATTTAAACAGAACGATAACCCACTGACTATTCTGTACAGTGTCTTTAAGAACTAACATTTCAACGGAACGAAACCCAAAATAACTAGTATGCAAAATTCACGCCATTATTAACAAACAACGACTTGTTTTAAGTTTAAAAATACACTTTTAAGACAATTTTAAGGCGACTTATTAATCACCACCAAATGGCTTACCGGTGGCAGTAAGATACTAAGGTTTGTAGTCTTTACGTAAAAAGGTTCAAAACTCGTTACGTATGTACATTTGTGAGTGGTCAAAGAAGGGTCAGAAACTTTCCCAAAAATTAACCCAACGAGACACATACATGTTGTTGATGCTAAATACATTGTAGACAAGTGTCAAAATGGTCTTATTGGATGCTTATCTCCCATTTTAATTTAACGAGGTTTTTAACCCGTGCTCCTCTGCGAAGCGCGTTGTTTTACGTTAAGGATTAAATTTGCAACGGAACGATAACTCAATGACTATTTCCGTACAGTGTCGTTAAGGACTAACTTTGCAACGGAACGATAACCCAAATGACTGTTTCTGTAATTTGTTTCTCGGGGTTGGTGAAAAAAAAACGCGCCTCCTAAGACGTACTGCACTTTGTTAATATATTAAAAATTATAATAAATAAATACCCAATTTGTTAATATATATTACAAACCAGACGAACACGAATGGAACCTTGTTCATGTTCATTCATTTACTTTTAATCGGACAAATAAACGGACACGAATGCTTAAACGGACGAATTTTCTTGTTCATGTTCGTTTATTAAGAAAATGAGTTGTTCATGTTCGTTTATGTTCGTTCATTAAGAAACTAAGCGAACCTTAGACGAACATAAATGAACGTTTAAAAATCATAAAATTTATCAAATTATGCACAATATTTTGTTTTATAAGTGTTCTTTTGTTTAAACATGTCAGTTTTAAAAGTATACAATTAAAAGATATGTTATACGAACATAAACAAATAAATGAACATGAACGAACGTTAGTGAACGCATAATCGGACGTTCACGAACATAAACGAACGGACGAAACTTTTGTTCATGTTCGTTCATTTAACTAAACGAACGTAAAATAATGTTCGTGTTCGTTCATTTAATAAATAAACGAACATAAATGAATATTTTACCGGACAGTTCATGAAATGTTCACTGAACATTCAGTTCGTTTACAGCCCTACAAGTCAGGTTATCTTGTGACCAATGTTTTGAACAGGTTTGACCCGGATGATTCAATCGGTTGAATCGGTTCGGTTGGAAAAACGGGTCAAATTAAACCGGGTTTCATATTTTCGAAACCCGGTTAGACCCGCCGGGTTTGAAGTGACCCGGGTCTCGAGATCCGGCCGGGTTTTGGTTTTTTTCGTATTTTTTACATGGAGTTATGATATATAGGCCTACATAATAGACATACAAATAGGCCTATATATATATCATTGATTATATTTTTTATTTTTTCGTTGTGCAAGACCAGGTTGACCCGATGATCAAATCGGTTGAACGGGTAACCCAGTCACTCGACCGGGTCAATTAAAAACCCGATTTTCAAAACATTGTTGGTGACAAGTGTTTAGTATATGAAGATTGGTATGATGATAACATTACCCAAACCTATGCCAATGTCAAAATATTGTAACAAGAATGCTGCAAAATAATAAAGGTAGTAACAAGTTTGACCTCAAAAGTCAAATTTGACAAAAATCAATATGCTGCAATTATACTTGGACTGTATGGAATCTGTGATACATGTTCACAAAACGCAGCATCCATTGTTGAACAAAAGATCATTGTATTCCAAGTCAAGTAAACGCGAGCTCCTCTGGGAATATTTGGTCTGCATCACATGTCTCGTAACCTGATCCTGTACTTTTAACGGTTTTCACTGCAAAAACAAAAATCATAATCAGTCGAATAACTAGATAGTGGTCCTTTCCTTTGTGTGAATAAACCAAAGAGAACCGCAACATACCTGGACTAAATACTTTAATGCATTTTGTTACAGACTTCACCGATGGATCTTTTGCCAAGCTTAATGCTAAGAAGAAAAAGCTCAAGAAGACACATCAAAAGAAATCATCTTCTTTCAAACAGGGGAGGAAGAAAGTCTCTGGTAAAAGTACTGGTTTGAATGAAGTTGATGTTGATTCAGGGGATGCTCAAGTATTTGAAGGTACATTTGAAGATATTGAAGGTACTGCTAAGGTTAATGAAGGTACTGCTGAGGTTATTGAAGGTACTGCTGAGGTTATTGAAGGTACTGCTAAGGCAAATGAAGGTACTGATGAGGGAAATGAAAGTACTGCTGGAGAAGAGCTAAGAACTGAACCTTCAATGAAAGAAGTGGAAGATGAAGCTGGTCCTTCAACCTTTCAAGATGAGTCTGATGAGTTCATTCAAGATGATACCTTAATTGCTGATCTCTTGGTAAATATTTCAAAATCAAGAAGAGGAGCAGGAATTACCATTCCTGGTAATATTCCTGAGCAAGAAAGACCCAAATCACCAACTCTAATTCTTGATCCAAAAGATAAAGGTAAGGGTATAATGAAGGAAGAACCCAAAAAGAAGAAGCTTACTCTTCAACAATTAAGAGCTGCTGAGACTGCAAATGATGAAGAATTTGCTAGAAGGGTTGCAGCTGAATGGGAAGAAGAGGAGGAAAGAAAAAGACTTGCTGGTCTTGAAAGACTACAAGCTGAATTAGAGGATAATGAAATGATTGCTGCAGAAGTGCAAAGAACAGAAAGAGAGAACTTTACTGAAGAACAAAAAGCAAAGTTTTTGGTAGAGACTATAGCTGCTCAAAGGAGATTTAGAGCAGAGCAACAAGCAGCACTAAGAAGAAGCAAACCTCCTACCATTCCTCAGCTAAGAAATCAGATGATGAAGTATATAAGGAATGTTAGTGGTAAAGCTTATAGAAACCTCAAGAACAAGAGTTATGAAGAAATCAGGGATATTTATGAAAAGGTAAAGAGGTTTAATGATGAATACACACAATAGCACGAATTTAAAAGTTCAGCGACACAATGACAAAAAAAATAGTAGCCTACATACAATGACAAAAAGTGTTAAGTTTAGTACATTTTTAGGTAATTAACCCTATAATGTACTGTGTGGTCTTTAGTATGCCTAAATAACGAAACTTTATAGCACTAAAATGTTCAAAGGTATCGGCAAATTGACTAGATATTATGCTAACGCGGGTGTCAAAACAGTTGGGTGGTAAAAAACTTTTAGGAAACTGTAACTTGTAAAATGTCTTATAGAAGTAACAGATGTTAATTTTAAACCTGCATTGTTTTTACCTAAATAAATTCAATTGCCTGAGTACGTAGCCGAAAGTGAATATTTGGAATTAACCTAAACATGAAAGTGTTCAGTATATGAAAATAACATTACCCAAAGTCAAAGTTTTACAACAAGTTTGACCCCAAAAGTCAAATTTGACAAAACCAATATGCTGCAATTATACTTGGACTGGAATCTGTGATATGTTCACAAAACGCATCCAACGTTGAACAAAAGATCAGTGTATTAATGTATTCCAAGTCAAGTAAACGCGAGCTCCACTGAGATTGACTCAAACATCAGATTGGTATCAGTTAGCAGACCTAATTAATGATAGAATCTACTTTTAAGAAACAAAAGAACTTGCGCTAATTACTATTGTATAAGACCACTAAGTACTATACTTGCACCATGTTAGCAAAGTAATCGACTGTTGTTGTTGTTAAACTACTTGGTCTGCTGCATCAAATGTCTCATAACCTGATCCTGTACTTTTAACACTTTTCACTGCAAAAACAAAAATCATAATCAGTCGAATAACTAAATACTTTGTGTGAATAAACCAAATAGAATACTAAATACTTTAATGCACTTTGTTACAGACTTCACGGATGTCACTGAATTTGGCCCTGGTGCATTCATGTCTTGTTCACATCGAATTTCTGCGACTGTGGACGACATTACAGAGAGGAGCTCGTGATCACCTATTATGCTGCAATTAGCCACAGTGTCTGGTGATCCTGAAAGAGACTCCGGAGAAGATCCGTTATCTGTCTGGCAAAAGTAATTGTTGTCATCAAAATCACCCAAAAATCGGTCAAATTAAAATCTGCTAGACAATCTATATTAGGCAAGTCAAAGTCAAAAGCGTCATCTTCTGAAGGAGATCCTGTAGTATTCTCATTAGAAGTCGGGATATCAGAAGGCGTCATCTCAGAAACATCAAAAGCCAGCCTTCCTTTAGCAGGACTACACCTCTTTGACTTGATTGGTGATGAAATGCAATGATTCCTCTCGATTGACTAGTTAGAAACTTGCTTCATTGGACTGACGTGAATAGTCTCAGATGTAAAAACAGTCCAATTGGTTGATGTGAATTGCTGTTGGGGTGAGACTTTTTTCTTGTTCATTGAAGGCCGAGTCTGATTATCTACATATATATATTTGCAATTTTCTTTTTTATAGTAGGTATAAGTATCGATATAAGTGGAATTAAAAATGTAGTTTGGCCACTTTGTAAAGTTTGATTTTGGACACATAACCTTGTATGATTCTTTTAGATCAGTTAGTTTATGCATTCAATGTACTGTGTGTGGTCTTTCGCTATGCCTAAAAACCAAACTTACTAGCACTAAAATGTACCAAAGTATCGGAAAATTGACTAGAATTAGTTGCAACCTTTTATAGCGTTTAGAAAAAGTAGAAATTGCTGCATTTTGTTGTTTTTGTAAAACGAACCGCTAGTTGATTCCTCTAACAATTAAATAGCAATAAGCGGGGGGCATAGAGATGGGAGCAGGCGCGGAAGAAGAAGTTGCGTTATTATAAGTATTCATAACATCTTGCATTCCTTTAGTGGTTTTGAACATTAAAATTGTAGTGATCAAAAAGAAGTCTATCCTGATTTAGATACTTTTTGTTCCCGTAAACAAATACTTTATCATCCAACATACTCACTAAATATACAAATGTCAGTGTGCTGATGCTTTCTTATCTTGATGACAGGTATTTTGGTCGAGAGGACTTAGTTAAAGAGGGAGAGATCTGAGTCAAACCAAGCCTCTTTTTATCTTGGATGGTGTTTTTTTTAGCGCATTAATTCTAATTTAGGTCTCCGAATGTGACCTAGGTTTTCACATTCCATTATACTGTTTTGCATAATAACATCAGTTGAACTCATAGGCGATCCAAGTACTTGAAATGACCCACTAGCTGCATAAATTCGTCAAACGTGATCCTCCTATTACACACCAGCGTTCGTGCAGTAACGGCTACTAATGTATAATGTAGCATCTTAGTGTACTTATTTCCTGAAAAATGTTATGTATGAATCCTGAACGACAATTGGAGTAGGTAAGTTTCATGTATTCAGCATTTAGTTATTAAAGTTGGAACATTAATCTACTGAACCTAGTTCTGGTTTTTTTCTACATTAATATCATAGTTGGTTTTTCGGATATGTTTGGTTTGAGCCTTGGAATCAAAAACTGGTATCGGAATGAGTTTGTGATTCCAAATTTATCGTTTGGTTTTAGTTCTCTAGAAAAAAATCATAAAAGAAATGTTATATTGGTGGCATAGAGTATAGCCAATAATAATGTTTATATTGGCGAGCGGAGTGAAATACGCCCCTTGTATACAAAAAACACATATTTTAGGGGTTTCGGATGCCCTGGGCGATTGAATTCTATTTAGATAATCTGCGACTGAAATCATGACAAGTTGACTTGAGGAATACGATATAATAAGCACAAAACTAAACAAATATGAACGAACTAAATTATACCATGACATAAACTTCAACAAACATAAATGAACCATGTTCGTAATTTCGTATATATCTCAACACGTACCAGCACAAAATAATGTAAGTTCATAAGTCGTAACTTCATATTAGTTTCTGGCCTGTTACGGTGTTACCAATTTACCACTTACGGCACAACTTATATATCTCAACGCAACACAACTTATATATCTGGACATGATTTTTGTTACAGATTGATCTAATAGATCACTCATAATTTGCTGCCCTTGGCCAGGTCATGGCCGGGTCTGGCAGAGTTTTGGCCGGATATGCCCGGGTCTTGGCAGGGTTTGACCGAGTTTTGGCCGGATATAGCCGGGTCTGTCCGGTTTTTGGCCGGGTCTGACCGGGTCTTGGCCGGATGTGGCCGGGTCTTGGCCGGATGTGCCCGGGTCTGACCGTGTTTTGGCTGGATATGGCCAGGTCTTGCCAGATATGCCCGGGTCTTGGCCGGATGTCTGTCCGGGTCTTGGCCAGATATGGAATCTGTGATTTCACAAAAGTCAAAAGTTTTGCAACAAGTTTGACCCCAAAAGTCAAATTTGATGAAATCAATATGCTGCAATTATACTTGGACTGGAATCTGTGATACGTGTTCACAAAACGCATCCAACATTGATCAAAAGATCATTGTATTCCAAGTCAAGTAAACCCGAGCTCCACTGGGAATACCAATGAGATTGACTCAAACATCAGATTCGTATCATCAGTTAGCAGACCTAATTATTGATAGAATACAAAAGAACTCGCGCTAATTACTATTGTATCATATCATAAAACCACTAAGTACTATACGCGCACCATGCATTTTAGCAATATAATCAACTACTTGGTCTGCATCACATGTCTCTTGTTATCTGATCCTGTAGTTTTACGGCGTTTCACTGCCAAAGAGAACGTAACATACCTGGACTACACCAAAGATACTCTGGAGAAGAAAAGAACTTGCGCTAATTACTATTGTATCATACTATAACACCACTAAGTTAGCAAAGTAATCCTCTATTGTTGTTGTTAAGCTACTTGGTCTGCATCACATGTCTCGTGACCTGATACTGTAATTTTACGGCTTTTCACTGAAAAACTAAAATCATAATCAATCAGTAACCAAATAGTAATCAGTTGTGTGTATAAACCAAAGACAATCGCAACATACCTGGACTAAATACTTTAATACGCTTTGTTACAGACTTCATCGATGTCACTGAATTTGGTCCTGGTGCATTCATGGACCGAGTAGCAATGATGATACAATAACACTTATGTACTGTCTGCCACCACCATAGCACGAGCAGATGCGTGATTTCATCTCACCGAAATCTATGTTTTGTTGTTTTCAACAGTTTTTGGACGGTTTAAATGATAGCAAAATCAGAACTTAGTTTCTATGCATTGCTCATATATATGTTTCACATGATAAGTAATAAGATTGCACATTACTGATGCCATGGCTTAGTTAACAACGCTAATCGAATGGATATGATTAAGAAAGCATGAAATGGCTGTGATCTAGAGGTGTATCGTTGAGTAACTTGTCCATGTTAACATGAATCACATAATTATTAGAATGGTCTCAAAATATAAATGGCTCGCTAGCTCCATCATCACAAGCCTGTTTAGTCAATTATAACAAGCAAACACATTGCTTAAATGAAACTATTCTAATAATTATGTGATTCAAGTCGGTCCTGAGATTTCGGATGCCCTGGGTGAGCCCAGTCAAATATGCCCCTTGTATTAAAAAAACATATTTGCGATTGAATTCATGATAAAAGGAATATTATATACTAAGCACAAAACTAAACAAACATGAACGAACTAAATTATATTATGACATAAACTTCAACAAACTAGAATGAACCAAGTTCGTAATTTCGTACTATATCTTAACACTTACCAGCACAAAATATGTAAGTTCGTAAGTCGTAACTTCATATTAGTTTCTGGCCTGTTACGGTGTTACCAGTTTACCACTTACGGCACAACTTATATATCTCAACGCAACACAACTTATATATCTCGACACGATTTTTGTTACAGATTGATCTAATAGATTCACTACCAACTATGTGATGGAACTGATGGTGATCTACTGATCTTTAAACATGTAAACTTCCATTCCTGTTGTTTCCTTCTTCTTTTATAACCATTTACAGGTATATGGAGTTAGTTAATATGCTATAATATGTAGTAAAAATAGGTTTAATATCATATACTGTAATATGAAGTGTGCTTGGATGCTTGGTACTAAAATTGGCCGAATGAACCTAGTATAAGAAATGCAGATTTTGAGTTTGTTAAAATATAACCAAGTAAAAAGTTAAAAACAAGCAAAAATAGTCTTACTGGATGCAAAAATTATCTTCCATTTTAATACTACATACAAGATAGCAAGAAAACCAAGTATATATGTTTTGAAATGTTTAAGATTACAAACCAAGTCTGAATATCTTTCAAAACATACTGCAAATTGGTAATCATATGATGTTTTAAGTCAAAGTTTTGCAACAAGTTTGACCTCAAAAGTCAAATTTGATGAAATCAATATGCTGCAATTATACTTGGACTGGAATCTGTGATACATGTTCACAAAACGCATCCAACATTGATCAAAAGATCATTGTATTCCAAGTCAAGTAAACCCGAGCTCCACTGGGAATACCAATGAGATTGACTCAAACATCAGATTCGTATCATCAGTTAGCAGACCTAATTATTGATAGAATCTACTTTTAAGAAACAAAAGAACTCGCGCTAATTACTATTGTATCATATCATAAAACCACTAAGTACTATACGCGCACCATGCATTTTAGCAATATAATCAACTACTTGGTCTGCATCACATGTCTCTCGTTATCTGATCCTGTAGTTTTACGGCGTTTCACTGCCAAAGAGAACGTAACATACCTGGACTACACCAAAGATACTCTGGAGAAGATGTGTTGTCTCTGGCAAAAGTAAATACCATCATCAAAATCACCCAACAAAAAGGTTAGCAACTTGACTACCAGTTAAGCTAAGCTGATGCAAGTGGCAATATCTGAGTCAAACCAAAGCCTCTTTATCCTGGATGCGTGTTTTTTAGCTGCATTTTATCCTGATGGTTGAGTAATTGTTTTAGTAGTATTGGATGCAA
This sequence comes from Tanacetum coccineum, assembly GCA_026074375.1. Lineage (NCBI taxonomy): Eukaryota > Viridiplantae > Streptophyta > Magnoliopsida > Asterales > Asteraceae > Tanacetum > Tanacetum coccineum. Next base: position 15,545 of record BQNB010074722.1, on the reverse strand, counting down.
AAATTATCTCCCATTTAATACTAAAAGATAGCAAGCAAACCAAGTATATATGTTTTCAAATGTTTAAGATTACAAACCAAGTCAGAATATCTTTCAAAACATACTGCAAATTGGTACTCATATGATGTTCTAATTCTTGCATCCATGTCTTATGACATTTACATTTTCTTAAAGTGTTCAGTATATGAAAATAACATTACCAAAAGTCAAAGTTTAGCAACAGGTTTGACCTCAAAAGTCAAATTTGATGAAACCAATATGCTGCAGTTATACTTGGACTGGAATCTGTGATACATGTCCACAAAACACATCCAATGTTGAACAAAACATCATTGTATTAATGTATTCCATGTCAAGTAAACCCGAGCTCCACTGGGAATACCGATGAGATTGACTCAAACATCTAATTGGTATGAGTTAGCAGACCTAATTAACGATAGAATCTACTTCTTAGAAACAAAAGAACTTGCGCTAATTACTATTGTATCATATCATAAGACCACTAAGTACTATATGTGCTCCATGCATGTTAGCAATGTAATCAACTACTTGGTCAGCATCACATGTCTCGTAACCTAATCCTGTACTTTTAACTGTTTTCACTGCAAAAACAAAAATCATAATCAATCAATAATCAGATAGTAATCAGTTGTGTGTATAAACCAAAGAGAATCGCAACATACCTGGACTAAATACTTTAATACACTTTGTTACAGACTTCAAGAACCAAGTTAGACATACCATTTAAGACAGATAATATTTTTGAAAAGCAAAAAAGAAGCATTTCGTAATATGTTACCTGGTGCATTTATGTCTTGCTCGGATTGAATTTCTTAGACTGTGGAAGACATTCAAAAGAGGAGCTCGAGATCACCTATTATGCAGACTCGGGAGAAGATCCGTTATCTATCTCGCAAAAGTAATTGAGTCTCTCACCGTCGTCAAAATCACCCAACAAAAACTCTGCTAGACAATCTAAATTAGGCAAGTCAAAGTCAAACGCGTCATCTTCTGAAGGAGATCCTGTAGTATTCTCATCAGAAGTCGGGATATCAGAACCATCAAAAGCCAGCCTTCCTTTAGCAGTACCAAACCTCTTTGACTTCATTGGTGATGAAATGCAGTTATTCCTCTCGATTGAATAGTAAGAAACTTGCTTCATTGGACTGAATTGAATAGTCTCCGATGTAAGAACAGTGCGATTAGTTGACGTGAATTGCTGTTGGGGTGAGACAGACTTGTCAGTTGTTGAAGGTGAGGGTGTTTGAGGAGCAGGATTGAAGAGACGGTACTTGGCAACACAAGAACCTTGAAGTGGCGACAAGTGCAAGCACACGAGAAGCCGGCGTAATCTGCTGGTTATTTGATACTCCTGATGGTTGAGTAATCATTTTAGTAGATGATGGTTGAACACGGGAACACTTTGGAAGCAAATGATACATTTTTAGAGTTCTTCCTTTTCTTTAGATGTAAATTAATTTTGGTTTTCGTCTTCTATAACCAAACCATTTCCATCTCATTTCCGTCTTCTATCACCGGACCCACACTTTCAATCCCCACTACACAAACCCTAAACTAAATCCCCTATTTGTGTTTGTATTGTGTATTAAAATCGTAAGTATCCATTTCTTTTACCATAAACCCTAACCAAGAATGAACCATTTCCCACCATCATAAACCCTTAAAAAAATAACCAAACCATTTGGCTTCAACCGGAATAAACTTAAGTGGTGCACTCCCCATTAGAAAAACCTTCAATCATGATGCTGAGTATAAAATATATCCAAATAGTGATCAAAACTGGGTCGTTGATATGTACTACAAAATAAGTGGGGAGAGATTTGGGGAACTCACGTTTGACAATTTATTGTTCTATTAATCAATGATAAGACGCGGAAGGATGCACGGCTATGTGCGCCTCTTCCTTTTACCCTAAAGAGGACAACTTTTAGCGAATAATGATAAGTATTTTGTTGTTTTTCTTCGGAAGAGAGAGATTTATGTTGTTGGGCTCCAATATTGGGATGATAAGATATATGAGGTTGGGAACTAGGAAGGTATTTCTTAAACTTTAGGGTAACGGGTTTTCGCCAGCAATACGGCCAGCTTTTTTACGGTAGTCGTGGAGTCTTGGAAGGGTTTCATCAATTATATAAAGCTATATTGAAAATAATTGTTGAAAGGAACCCTATTAGATGGGCTTAGAGTATCGGGATATTTTCTGAATGAGTGAGATTCATTTGGTTTGAAGAGGTAATTAGCAGTTTAATGGAGCAAGAGTGGAACCTTCCTATGGAAGGTAGGCTTTATTACATGTCGGAGTTACCGACGAAATGGCTAGTTATTTCTGATTGTGCCCGAAGAACCCTTACACGAGATGTGCCTAATGAACCCTAACCCGTAGAAGAAAAGTATTTCCTCGATCGAAGTTTTACACAATGTATGTAAAATATGCAATCGACTCCTTGCATATTCTATAATGAGACTACCGTCCCGGAGGGGATTATTACTAACTAGTGAGTTATGAGAGGATTATCACCATATCCGAGGCCTTCACCGCCTCCCCGCTCATAACTCACTGGTCGGTAATGATCCCCTCCGGGACGGTAGTCCCATGATAGAATATGCAAGGAGTCGATTGCATATTTTACGTACATTGTCAAGTGTAAAACTCTGATCGAGGAATACTTTTTTTCTACGGGTTGGAGTTCATTAGGCTCCTCCCGTGTAGGGTTATTCAGGCACAATCAAAAATAACTAGCCATTTCGTCGGTAACTCCGACATGTAATAATACCTACCTTCCATAGGAAGGTTCTACTCTTGCTCCATTAAACTGCTAATTACCTCTTCAAACCAAATGATCTCACTCATTCAAAAAAAGTGAAAGCAAATATCCCGATACCTCAAGCCCATCTAAGAGGGTTCCTTTCAACAATTATTCTCAATATAACTTTATTTAATTGATAACCCAACAAAAACCCCTTCTAACACTCCACGGCTACCTTAAAAAAGCTGGCTGTATTCCTGACCAAAACCCGTTACCCTAGAGTTTAACAAATACCTTCCTAGTTCATTGATTCGTACAACCAAGTATATATCCTACCATCTCAATATTGGAGCTCAACAACATAATTATTTCTCTTCCTAATAAAAACAGTAAAATACTTACCATTACCTCTTTAGGGTAAAGGTAAAGGAAGAGGCGAACATAGCCGTGCCTCCTTCCACGTCTTATCTCATTGATTAATAGAACAATAAATTGTCTAAACATCAGCTCCAAATCTCACCCCACTTATTTTGTAGTATATATCAACGACCCAATTTTGATTACTCTTAGGATATATTTTATACTCAGCCTCATGATTGAAGGTTTCTTTAATGGGGAGTGCACCACTTGGAAGTTTATTCAAGCTCAAGCCCCATGGTTTGGTCATTTTTTTTAGGATTTATGATGGTGAGAAATGATTCATTCTTATGGTTAGGGTTTAAGGCAAAAAGATATGGAATCTTACGATTTTATTACACAATACAAACACAAATAGCGATTTAGATTTAGAATTGTGTAGTGGGGATTGAAGGTGTGGTTCCGGTGATAAAATACGGAAATGAAAGGGAAGCATATGGTTTGGCTAGTTGTTGTTGAGTAATTAGCGTGTTATGATATCGATTTGGATGTTGACATTGTGACTGGGGTGTTGTAGATAGGAAAGTTTGCTGCAACAACATAAAACAACTTATCTAACTATCATCAAAATACTAGCAGTAATTAACACAAGATATACCAGGGCTCTTTAACAATGAAACTAATAACATCAATATCATCATCTTATGAATTGATTTGAAACCATTACTAGAAGTTTTTAAAAAACAAAAAGGCTAGCAAATAGACTACCACTTAAGCTAATGCAAGTGGCACATCACAACGAACTATATATAACGTAGGTGTCAAAACAGTTGGTAAAAAAACATTTAGGAAACTGTAACTTGTAAAATGTCTTATAGAAGTAACATATGTTAATTTTAAACCTGCATTGTTTTTACCTAAATAAATTCAATTGTCTGAGTACGTAGCCAAAGTGAATATTAGGAATTAACCTAAACATGGTGCGTGAAGCCGTGAACATCCAATTAAAAGAAAAAAAAAAGACATTAGGCAGAAATATAGCTAGCAGTACACAAATTAACACTAAGGGTATGTTTGGCGAGTAGCAAGAAGCAGTAAATGTTGTTTCATTTGATTTGGAGCGTTTAGAAAAAGTAGTAATGCTAGCCTTTTGTGGAAAACGCTAACCGCTAGTTGCTTCAAAAAGCTCCTAACAATTTGAATAGAAAGCAAAAACCGAAATTTAATACCTGCAGCAGAAGCGGGGGCATAGAGATGGGAGCAGGATCGGAAGAAGAAGTTGCATTAGTATAAGCATTCATAACATCTTGCATTCCTTTTAGAAGGTTTTGAACCTTAAACTTGTCATGATCCAAACGAGTCTTATCCTTTTAGTCAAGATATAAGAAAAGAATACAAGCAGTCATATTTGATTTCTCATACTGAGAGAATATATAAATGATGGCCATAATATCATAATATGTCTGATGCCACATGTTGATTAATAATCCCGAGAAACATATCATAGTGATTAATATCCCAAGAAACATATAATCATAATATAAACGATCAAATAACATTAAAACTTACAGAGATGCGATTACCATGAACGAAGAACTAGAGATCTTCTACTTAATCCTCTCTTCTTAGTGATGGATGTAATGTTTGTGTGTTTTTTTTAGCTGAATAATCTTCTTTTTATAAGAGAGGTCAAGGATCAACTCCTAATTAATCATTATGCTAACTAAATATTATTTAATTACTCTTAATATTCCCGATATAAATTAACAATATATACTAATGCATTAAATAAGTTATGCCAGAAATATCCATATCAAACATGAGAAACCCTAATTATAGAGAGAGAGATAATCGACTTTTGATATAGAGACAACTTGAATGACTGAAACCTAAGGCTGGATAAGCCAGCTTATATAGAACTAGCAATTGCACTTCAGCCCTTGGAGAATAAGAAACGTGATAAACACAACCAAACATACACAAAACATCAAACTGTTAGAAATAAGTGCAGGAATGACCCTTGCACTTAATATAAAACATGGATTGGAATATGTGATATGTTCACAAAACGCATCCAACATTGACAAAAGATCATTGTATCAATGTATTCCAAGTCAAGTAAACGCGAGCTACAATGGGATTACAATGAGATTGACTCAAACATCAGATTGGTGTATTAGTTAATGATAAAATCTACTTCTAAGAAACAAAAGAACTCACGCCAATTACTGTTGTATCATATCATAAGACCACTAAATACTATACGGGCACCATGTTAGCAATGTAATCAAATACTTGGTCTGCATCACATGTCTCGTAACTTGATCCTGTACTTTTAACGGTTTTCACTGCAAAAATAAAAATCATAATCAGTCGAATAACTAGATAGTGGTCCTTTGTGTGAACAAACCAAAAAGAACCGCAACATACCTGGACTACATACTTTGATGCATTTTGTTACAGACTTCACGAATGTCACTGAATTTTGTTACAGACTTCATTGAAGGCGGAGTCTGATTATCAGCTGGTGAGACAGACTTGTTGGTTGTTGAAGGTGAGGGTGTTTGAGGAGCAGGAGTGAAGAGACACTTGGCAACACTAGAACCTTGAAGTGGCGACGATTTAGGTGGTGCAAGTACACGAGAAGTTGATGGAACAGGCGTAATCTGATGGCATCTGTTGCTCCTGATGGTTGAGTAATCGTTTTAGTAGTATTGAGTTGATAAGCAGGTGATGGTTGAAAACGGGAGCTCTTTGAAACGGGACACAGATGACACATCTTTAGACTTCTTCCTTTTCTTTAGAGCCGTTTGGCTAGTTGTTGCTGTTGAGTAATTAGCGTGTTGTGATATCGATTTGGAAGGTCTGGATGCTGACATGATGACTGGCGTGTGGTACACAGTAAAGTTTGCTGAAATGATAACATATAACAGCTCGAGTATCTATGTACATTCATCAAATAACTTACAGCGTGTCAATGATAACTTCCCTGTTTATTATAACTTTAAATCAAATTTTGATACTAGCTGATTAGTATTTAGGAGTCAATTAACCAGATTGATACTAGCTGCGACAAAACTAAGAAGTATTACTGTAGTACACAAAAAGTCTAGGATTAT
>BQNB010074721.1:0-23113 GCA_026074375.1 Tanacetum coccineum | reverse complement strand
TTATAGAACAATGAAGGGTTATGGGATGACATATAAAAGTCGTACTCCCATCAACCGAAAAATTTCAAAACCATAGGGTATGAAACAAAACATGCGATTTGAAATCAATAAGAAGAGTATTCAAAATCAGAGTAAATAATAAATCACCCAATGGGATCGACATGGTGAATTGATGACCATTTGTTATGTGGTGAAAACCAACAAGTGAAACATTAGCAGTATTAACAAAGTCACCAACATTTACACCAAATCAGCATATCCATTATTAATCAAATAACCTTTAAGCTCTAATCTTACAAAATGTTAGTTCTAAACATAAAGAAACACAATCCAAAATATCTTGCATATTGCTCATAATAACTGACAGTATTAACTTTTAAGCTTAGCAGTACTAAGTATCAGTTACCAGAATTAACCTATTTTCATCACTTGGCAGCTCTTGCACTCCATTCTAAGCATCCATGATGTATAATCCGCTGCACTTATACACATAGTTCCATATAGCCTTCCCTCAAACAAAGCTTCTATGTATATTATCATCTATGCCAATACACATATACAGAGCAACACTAAAATTAGACTAATAGTATTAACTTTTTCTCTAATAACTATACAACAACATGCCTTTATTCATCACAAGCACACTAGAAATTACTAGATAGACATGTGAGAATTCATGAGGATCTATATTTATGCATAACCCATGAATAAAAGTTAAAAACTATTATCTAAACAAATAAACCTCCCCTCAAACAATACTTTAGAGATTAAGTAATCCAATGCTAGCAATCAAAAAGTTAAACCTTTTCTAGTAATTTTACCTCCTTTAGGACTTCCTATAAATGCAACAAATCCTCTATCAATATCTTGATAATCTAATAGGTAGAACTTGTTTCCAGTCATATGCCTAGAGCATCCACTATCAAAAATCCCTTGATCCTGTAAAGCATGTTGTGAATTACCCTGCACTCAAAATAAGAGAATTAGTTTCTCTTGGGGACCCAAGCCATTACTGACTTGAGTCTGCCTTGTGGATCAACATAGTCAAATCTTTTAGGAGTGTATGATCCACTGTCTTTGGAGATATGGTCTATAACATTTCCTTTTGGTCTCCAAATCCAGCATGCTGAGGACTTAACAGCATTATCCCCATTTCCCTTAGCAGCACTAACTACTGCTTTTGGCCCAGCAGTAGTTACATTATTAAACCTGACAGTATTAACTGTTTTATTAAAATTATTGGTTTTAACTGCTGATTTTTGGTGAAATGGCCTTCTTACTGGTGAATGTAACTTATTAAAAACATTTGAACTTGGTTTTGCAACATTCACAGTTGGTCTAGATGCAGCAGTATTAACATATCTGGCAGTACTATTTGATACTGCTGCTCTTGGGAAGCTTTGCTTAGCAGTATTAATTGGTACTTGTCCAGACTTTGTTAAGACTGCAGCTGGAACAAAATTTCTTTTAGGATGTGGGTGAGTCAATTTATTTTGGTGGTTCACCCTCTGAGCATTGTTCCATACTAGTCTAACTTCCCTTTGACCAGTAACCCTTCCCATATTATTCAACATAGATTTTCCAATCATTTTATTCTCATAAAAGTTACAGTCTTTAATTAAATGGTTAAGACTTCCACATACAAAACAAGCTTTCTTATTGAACTCAAAACCATCCCCTAGTTTCTGAGTCATTAGTCCATTCCAATTTATTTTATCAACCCTAGGACTCTGACTTTTCCTTAGGTTTTCAGCTTGCCTATTTGTGTGTTGTTCAATAACAGATTTCCTAGTATTTTCATTTGATTTAACAAAATTGATTTTAGCATAACTAGGTTTATTCTGTTCAAATGAAGGTATAATCACACAATCATCATCACTATCAGACTCCCACTCTTCAATGATAGAAGCAATAAGCCTAACATCCATCAAATGGCGAATTTGGATTTCTGCGACAAGCACAACATGGTTGCCTACTTACAGAAGTCAGAAGGAAGTGAAGGATTTCATCAGATAATTGATTTTCTCACTACAAGTCACATTAGGTATGCCCTCACTGAAAGTCCAACTATCTATGTCTCTCTCATAGAACAGTTTTGGCAAACTGCTTCTGCAAGCACACTTGAGAATGGAGACATGGAAATCACTGCTACAATAGATGGGAAAGTCAAGGTTGTTTCTGAGGCATCTATTAGAAGACATCTCAAGTTAGAAGATTCTGATGGTATTAGTACTTTGCCTACTTCAGAAATTTTTGAGCAACTTGCTCTAATGGGGTATGTGTCCAATTCTGATAACTTAACTTTTCAAAAGGGACACTTTTCCCCTCAGTGGAAATTTTTGATTCATACCATCCTTCACTGCTTAAGTTCTAAGAAAACTGCTTGGGAACAATTTAGTAGCAATATAGCAACTGCTATCATTTGCTTGGCCACAAACAGAACCTTTAATTTTTCCAAATTGATTTTTGATGCCATGGTGAAAAACTTGGATAGTAAGACAAAATTTTTGATGTATCCAAGATTTATACAAATCTTTTTGAACAAGCACAAGAGATTGCTTCTACCTCATAAAAGACTTTATATTGCTCCTACCCTTACACAAAAACTGTTTAGCAATATGAAAAGAGCTTCCAAGGGATATACTAGGGTGGACACTCCATTGTTTCAAACAATGCTTGTTCAGGGTCAGATTTTACAGGGTGAAGGATCAACAATCCCAGTTGAGTCCCATCACACACCCATCAGTGCTCCATCCACCTCACAACCACCAACTTCACCACCCTCTATGCAAACAACCCATGTTGCTGAAGAAGCTGCTACCATGCCCCATGATTCACCTCTCCTAAGAGTTCACTCACTTGGAAGTGATGAGGGCAGTATGACACTTAATGAATTGACGGTTCTTTGTACCACATTATCCAAGAAAGTGGAGACTTTGGAATCCGACTTAAAGCAGACCAAACTGACATATGGTGCTGCTTACACTAAGCTCATCATGAAAGTGAAGAAGTTGGAGCACAAAGTAAAGTCAAGCAAAGCTAGAAGAAGGGTCAGACTTGTTGTTTCAGAAGATGAAGATGAGTTGGAGGATCCTTCCAAACAGGGGAGGAAGATTGCTCAGATTGATGAAGATGAGGGAATTACTCTAGTACAGATGAGTGCACAGACTCAGGGGAGGCATGAGCATGATTTTGAGGAATCTGATTTTGAGTTTATTGCTCCTGAAGAAGATTATACTGCTGAGCCCGATATTAGTACTGCTAATGTACCAGTTAGTACTGCTGGTGCAGAAGTTAGTACTGCCAGCCCTGAAGTTAAAACTGCTGCTGAAAGTTTAGTGTATATCAGAAGAAGTGCAGCAAAAAGAAAAGATAAAGGCAAAGCTATTATAAAAGAAGCTGAACCTGTTCAGAAGAAGACAAAGTTGCAACTAGAGCAAGAAAGACTTAGGTTGGAAGAAGCTCTAAGATTGCAAGAACAACTTGATGAAGAAGAAAAGCAAAGGATAGCTAAAGTTCATGAAGAATCTAGCACATTCAATACTGAAGAATGAGATAACATAAAAGCTCAAATTGAAGCCGATGAAGAGTTAGCACACAGGTTACAAGCACAAGAAAGAGAAAGATACTCTGAAGCTGACAAGGCAAGATTACCTGTAGAGCTAATAAATGAAAGAAAGAGAAATTTTTCCCAACAAAGAGCTGAACAAAGAAGGAACAAGCCCATGACTCAAGCTCGACAAAGGACTTACATGTGTAATTATATCAAGAATATAGGAAGTCACACTCTACAACAATTGAAGAAACTTTCCTTTGATGAAGTCAAGGACTTATTTGAGACCACAACGAAGAGGGTAAATACTTTTACTCCAATGAAGAGTGATGATACAGTTCCTAAAGTTGTAGCTGGAAGCTCAAAGATAGATGTTAAACAATGTTGATCCCAATGAACAGATCTTCTTAGCTTTTTAAAGCTTAGTTAACCTGGATAAATCTAAACTAACTATAAGAGAAACTATGATTGTGAATACTACAAGTTATGCAGAATCTAACTTGTAATACTAAGAAGAACAATGAATACTAAACTTTGAATATATTGATTGCTAATATTCTGCCTAGGTTACAGAATAACTAACTATGAGATATGAATTATATATATATCTCTAACTATGCCATAGGGTTCCTTTTATACACTAAGGAAACCCTCATGGGCTTACAAAACGCGTATAATGATAATGCATATCTATTCCTAATTTAACTCATGCATATCATAATAGCAGTACTAACTATATAAGACTAGCAGCACTAACTATTAACTAACAATATTAACTATACTGGCAGTACTAACTAATATAACTAATAGTACTAACAACTTAGACTGTTTTCATGAATCTTCATCAGCAGCACTAACCATCACCAGCAGTATCAAATTAAATCAGCAACACTAAGTTGTAGAAGTCCATAATTCTCAACAATCCTCCCCTAAACATGATATTCACTTCATTAATCATCAAGTTTCTTCATTATCAACATCTTGAACACTAGGAGGATGTATCCAAACACTTCTTCATTCTTCTACCTGTGACGGGGGGGTTTCACAACGTTCTTGACTACAAGAATGGACCTTGTGCTAAGACTTTCGAGACATATCACATAGTTCAAATCTATTACAACCAACTCCCAACATAGGGGCAAATAAGTCTAGAGCCATCTAAGAACATCAACGAGAAAACAAGCCTCAAATACAATCTTTCATCAATGATCCTTAACGAACAATTGCATCACTTGAAAATGTTACTCGAAAAGGTCAACATAAAGTTGGTGAGCTCGTAGGTTTAGAAGTAAACCCAGTTACTGTGCTAGAGTTTAAGTAGTGGATAATTATGCAATATGAAAACAGAATGCATGCAATAGTATTTAGAATTCTGACATAGAAATCACATGATATCATAGCATTCAACCCAATCAACAATCCATAGTATTCCACGCGCTTATAGTCCTCCGAACCTATCGCCTACTAGTTGGAGCTACATAGTCGGCTAAAATAGTCCTTGCATAGAGGTTCACATAGAACTTATGCACAATTAGTCCTCATGACATTCACATAGTAATCATAGACACATATCATTGTCCAAAAGAAATAGAAGTTTTGCACAGATGAAAAAGCAGTATAAAATGGATTTTGAGTATCTTTTTCCCTCAACAGAAAAGAGTTAAAAAGTGGGGCTACAAGAACTCACCTTAACAAAGATAACAAGTACCAGAGAATATGATAGTCAAACAACGGCGTACAACAGCTTCCAAACATGACCTAGCAATTTGACTGATTTAAGAATATGCTTGAAATGGATTTTTGGATTTGATGCATAGGAGTTTTGAAATTGTTTTCGTATTACTGGTTTTAGTGGTATTGGTTGCATAGTGGTTGGTGATTTAGACGCTGATTGATAGTAAATCTATACACGTAATTATAAAATATAAAATGAAAGAAAATTACCAAACTACCCTTGAGGACAAAGGTAGTAAGGAAAATCTTCACAAATATATATATTATACGTATATTAACCGGGAAGTATGATTCCCGGGTCGTTATTCCCCAACGATTTATGAAATTGAGACCACGTTTGTTGTTCGGATAATGATTTGAATTGGTAACAAAGATTGATTTGATTATCTATTTCTATGAATTAAAAACAATTAAAATAATTAAGCACGAAAACAAATAACGGGAATTCAAACTTTAACTAAAAACGCAAAACGGGAACCCTAAATGGTAATTAAAAAAACTAAATTTCCAAAATTAAACCTAAAATGAATTTTTCTCTTTTAATAGACTCTAATTGACTAAAAAGTAAGTTTAAAGAAAACTAGAACAAAAACGGAATTGAAATGAGCTTAAAAACACGAAAAACGTGAACGGGAACGAATCCCGTTCTTTAAAAATCGAAATTTTGCAATTTTAACCCTACGGGAACAAAACTAATTTTCCTAGAAACTTTATGATAAAAGAAAATTTTCTAAAAAAGAATTTTATTTTTTTGATTATTTTTCTATTTTTTATGAATTTTTAAAGTTTTTAATAAAAATAAATGTTTAAAAATACTAAACTAATTATAAAAATTCTAAAAAAATACAGAAAATAGCTTGAACTAAAAGGGACCTAAGAAAAATAAGCTTGGTTACACAGCTTATCGGATAAGCTGTGTAATAAGCCAAAACAGCTTATTAAGCTAAAAGGGTTAAAATGTATATAAGTAATAGATATTGTGAGGCTATAACGAAAAAGACCCCAGGGCACGATGGTTAGAGGTGTGTGGTGTGAGGTGTTTAAAAGGGTTGAGGATATTAAGGTCGGGGGTTCGAGCCTTGCTCACCCCCGATTTCCATCTTCCATTTTTTTTTGAAAACTTATAAAAGCAAAGTTGTAGATAAGCTATAAACTAACAATGTTTATAAAAGAAGCTTTTTATGAAATCTACTGAATAAGCTAGAAATTCTAAAAGACGAAAAAAACTCTTAACTTTTAAATATTTTTTTGGCTTTATCAAATTTAAGAACTCAAAGCTAACTATAAGCCTAACTAAGGTCTAATAAGCTAATTTCTCCACTAAGACGACATATCAGTATTTATGAAAAGATTTAAGCATCTAGAACTAAGCTATAAGCAGAAAATACAAAATAAGAGCATCTATAGTTAAAATGGAATCCCAAACAGACTTTGGGACTAATTTTGATCTAAAATTAAGCCATACAAATAATCACTTCAGGATTTAGACTTGACTTTTTAGAGAGCTAACATTAAAGGCTTAATGAAAACACTTTTTGAAAGAGCTTTTGCAAACAAGAGCTTATAGAAAAAGCTTTGTGAAAACAGTCATGTCACTCAGCAAATGCTGAGTGACTAATAAGCTGAAAGAGAAATCCCATTCTTTGGGCTTAAATTCAGATAAGCAAAAGACCTTTTAAGTAAAAACCAAATTAAAACAGTTAAAGTATGACTTAAAAACTACTAGTATGCTTAATTTCAAAACCAAACTTCAACTCTAACCATCTGAATTCATTGATTGAAAAAGGATTTTTTTTTCTTTAATCTCCCCTGGTGCAGAATGCACAAATTTTTACCAAACTAGAAAAATTACAAATGCATAACTAAGTAAACTATTTTAACTCTTACTTTACACTAATTTAAGAACCTACAAGTAACTAATAACAACTAGGGATTATTTAAGCTAATTAAAGAAAATGAAACAAGCAGATTTGAACCTTATGAAAACTTAACTAGTGAAATCCTACTAACTCTAATCCTAGCTTATGAAACTACCTTAAACAATCTTATATGAGATTTTAAACAAACAACACAAAACAAAATGGCCAAATGCAGATTTAACTTGTGACAAAATCTATTGTGCCAAACACTCCCTTAATTATGATAGAATTCATTTTTGCTTGTGAATTAGAAATCTAATAAACCAAACTTCAAAACCAGATATTACACAACTTATAACAAACCTTAGAAACTTATTTTAACAATCACTTAAGCCAAAGTCATTAAGCTAGATACTATGCTATTTATTTTTAATTTTTGACAGATTTATAAGACAAAATGAATAAAACTATGATCTATACTATGGAATCTAAAAACAGATATTCAATTATGACTAACAAGCATAATGAAACAGAAATTATCACCAATAAGCAAGAGATAAGCAAAAATAAGCAACTATAAGCTAGAAAATTAAGACAGTAATAGAAATGAGGGACTTACAATTGCCTTAGCTAAACAAAGGCTCAAATTGCTCAAAGAGCTTGTCTAAAAGACAAGCTAGTAAAAATCCCATAAGCTCTTCCAGGTTAAGCTTATCATCCAAGTAGCTCAAATCCATAATAAGAAAAGGTATTAATTGATTTTAAAGGTTAAAGTAGATTAAGGATTAATTGAGCTCAATCTGAGCTTATAGACTCAGGTGAGCTTGTAGAGAGCTTGTGAGAAGCTTTTGAGTGATATGAGAGCTTATAGATAACAAGAGCTTTTTAGATCAAACTAAGCAAAAAAAAATTTATAAAATAACTAAGATTTCATTAATTCAAACGGATTACAATACTTTGAAAGTAGAGATTACAAAAGCATTAATAAGAAAATTACATTTTAAAAGATTATAAAAGCTACTTATCTAAAAACTAAAAAGGAAAAAACTCCTCTTTGTGAGTGAGTGTGAGGGGTTATTTATAGCCTGAAGATGAAGCTTCTAAGACTCTGATCATGCTCTTTTCTCCTTTAATCTTGTCCCTTTATTCTTTTAATCATTTGATCTTGATTCTTGTCCGTTGGATCAACTTGGTGAGCACACGGATTGCCAACGTGGCATTTCGTGTGACAGAGCACTTGTGCTTCTTTTGCACTTATTTTAGTGTAAATTCTTTGTCCTTGATGTGTTTCTTGTCAGACCGCGTGTCATACCTTGTGGGGATAGACCAATGAGAGCTCTTGTATGACGTTTCTTTGTGCCAGGTTAGACCTTGTCACTTGAATTGCATAACCACATCCTTAATTTTCATTTACCCTTTGTTTTGAGCCCGAGGTAAAATGAAGAAGAAGATGAATAGTAAAAACTATCTTTCCCGCGTTTTAAAAATTATAAAAGGGATGCGTTTGATTTCTTCTTTGACCCGGGTTTTAACTTCGTTGACTTGGGCTTATATATAAAGGGATTGGGCCTGAGTGTGTTTTGGGCTCGGGAAGGTTAACAGGTTTAAGGTTATAATAAGAGATAACGAGTGTTAACTCTATATATTTATAAGAGTTAGCACCGTTAGGGCTTAGGGACCATTTTTGCAATTTGGTTTATTTGAGGGGCTGATTTGGGTAATTTGAGGGTTTTTGTCTTCTTGTAGTTGACCAATGTTGACCAATGGTTGACTTTGGTTGACCTTGAAAGCATTCTCCCGGCTCTTGTACACTCTATCCGTTCCCGTGTCCGTGTTTGTTCGGTTTTGACCGTTTTCTTGTGATATTTTCTATATCCGTACCTACACAATCACAAAGACAAAACAAGCAATATTCAAGCATTTAAAGCATAATTTTGTCTTTTTAGGGCTATTTTTGATATAAAACGGATATGTGTTTTCACACATATCAAAATTCCCCAAACTAAGTGATTGCGTGTCCTCATGCAATATTATATGCTTTAAAACTAAATACCTCAAAACTTCCCCAAACTAAATCTTTGAAAAGTAGCAAAAACTTTCGTGGAGAGAGTTAAGAAGTCACAAGTTATAAAACACCTCATTTTCCTATTTTTAAATTTTTTTTATTTTTTATTTTTTTTATAGACTTAGAATATTTTGACTTTCGTTATTTCCATAACTGTTAGGGATCATAGAACAAGATGCATTTCGATCCGATAATGCCCCAAAAAGGATAAATTTATCGTTCCCGAATTTTCACTTGCTCCAAACCAAGCTTAAAACGAAATCACAGCTAAATATCAGTAAAGATGCTAACACTACTCATATTTGCAACTTGTGAACTTTTTACTCCCGACATTTATTATATCTTAAGTGAATGTGCTATTTTGAATTTCAACCATGGATCAACGTTTTGCAAAATACTATGCTTCACGTTCCACCCAAGAATAATGAGTTTGAAGGCGAGATCATCCCATGTAGCGACTTTCGTCTCGGCACATCCCAACCTTGCGGCTAAGTGACCAGGCTTTTGACACCCCACAGAGACTAGTATCGGGACTCACGGACCTTAGGTTTCAAAAACTCTCAGGTTTCCCGAATATTCATAGCTTATAAAATAGAATAGTCAAAGTTCAAAAGCATATTTGAATTTAACAAAAAGAAATCTATTTATTAATTTAAACTTAATATTAAACATTTATGCAATTGTAACCCTCGACCTTTTAGAAGGCTGCAACATCGGTTGTGAGCCGGCAAGATGCAGCAAACTTTTATCAGTCTCGGATTTTTATTCTTACTATGGGCTTTCTTTAGAAGACTACCACATCGGTTGTGAGCCGGCAAGAGGTAGTAAACTTTTATCAGCCCACGGCTTTTATTATTATTATATATTTTTATCATTTTATCATTTTTTTTTACTTATTATAGAGAAGACTTCTTTTTGAAAAATTCAAGTATAAGTTTGAACTAAGACTAAAATTTTTGCTATATATTACATAAAAATTGTTGATTTAAGTTTAATCTCCAAAAATAGCACGTATTATTATTCCGGTTAAGAGCTTATGGGAGAAAAAGCAACAAATTACATACATGAGCTCTTAAGATTTCCAACTAATCCTTGTTTAGCATCCCACTCATACTTAACTCTATCATTTTTCGTTCTTCGCGAATTTCCGCGAACGCTTAGCCTAAAAGTTAAGGAACAAGCTAGAGCTCAACACGCTCGATCGAGTCAAAATTTATTCTTATTCTACCCAGCAGGAAAGTCAAAATTGTGACAAAAACACTTATTTTATTTTTGAAAATTTTGGTGGGAAAACAGGGTACGTGAGAACAACGGGCAAAAGTAGGTAAGATCATATCGAAGATATACTACCCCATACTAAAATTAAACATTGTCCTCAATGTTTCCTAGCCTAAGACTTGAAAACCCCATACTAGAACTCAAAAAGGACGAATGCATAACTCAAGCCTAAAGAAAATATCACAAAAATCTTAAGTCGTTTATCAAGTGTGCTAAAAGATAAATGTTAGTCGATTATAATCTTTAGGATATCGGATTTCCCCAAACTAATGGCAAGCAAAGGCTAGGAAGCTCGAGTGGACCGGGACAAAACACCGAACACGAGAGTCTTCAAAATTTTTTAGGTCAATCCTGCAACAATCACAAGTACAAAAAACAACAAGAATCGGAAGAGTACAAGCCTCCTCACATCACAATATAAATAAGAAAAAAAATAGAAGGATAAGCATGGGGTGCCTCCCACGAAGCGCTTTATTTTTGGTAACCGAGTCGCATAGCTTGACTCGATCCCCGAATTTATTCGTCCTTGGAGAAAGTGTGGAAGAGAAAATATCAATCGGGCTTTCATTAATGTTCGGATAAACATTTAAGCATATGAAAGTTCCATCCTGATGAGATACCACTGGCTTTAAGTGGAGATGCCAGGGTCAAAAATGGTGTCCTCATATTTGGTGGAGGAAAGTAAGGGAGAAACCTCAGGGTGAGTGAGATACATAAGAAAAGTCCGAGTAACAAATGTGAAGGAATCGTCAACTTTAACATTAATCTCACCTCCCCCTGGGTCAAAACATTCATCTTTATTAAGCTCATCAACATTGTTTATCACTGGCACATCGGGTTCCATGTCGAAGGTTAAACGTTCATATTCGGGAATGGGATCATACATACAAAATGCCGTAGCAATATTGCTACCAATTTGATCCCATCCACCACTTTTAGAGCTTATACAATGCAAAATATGGTGGACTAAAAATCTCCATTGGGGTGTGAAAAAGCTTTTCCAAAAGGTAAAAGATCCGTCTGTAGGATACCCCATATGTCCCATCCCCTCAAAAATCTCATTGTTTGGCAACATTGTAATCCCTGAAGCATCTGCTAATTGAAGCTTATTTCTAATAGATGCCTCAGTGATTGTATATACAATGGTATCAATAGTTTCCTGTAATTCTAGAGTCTCATCAGCAAGAGTGTTGGCAGTTGCAGTCTGCGAAACTGTTGACAAGGAATCATAGATATTAGAAATTAGTATAAAAGCATACCTAAGGTTGGAACCTCATAGAAAATCCACTATCTCTGCAAATCCTGCACTTTCATCAGGCTTGCGCAAGAACCTCACTTGATTGTGTTTGTCGCAGTATTTTAATTGAGCCATTAATCGAAGAGTAAGTAAAAAAAGGTATGTGACTTGAACTGAAAATGTTATCTGGATTTTGGTAAGAGTGAGGTTGTAAATGCTGGTAACGAGAGAGTTTACAATATTCTTTGTAAAAAGAAAGAAGATTTTTTACTTTGCGAAGAGGAGATAGCAATAAAAAGATAAGTATGAAAGAGAAATCAAACTTTATCTATATACAGCTTCTCTCTTGATCGACAAAAGAGCTGTAAAAATCTATAACGGTAACATTTAAACAGTGTTTAAACAGAAAAAGTCAATTTTCCCGCAACCAGCACTAACAATAACCTACCAGTATTAAAATTTACACTACCAGACTTAACTTTGGTCAACCAAATTAATTATGATACAATCCGAATTAACTATTTTTCAACCAGAATTAAGTATTTACTGAAGATTAACAAAACAAAAACCATTATTACACCTGCCTTACATTCTACAATCCAAGTTATCCCCTAGTAAGGAATTAGTCCTAAACAAGAAAAACATGCGGCAACAGATTTTGTAATAGACTAGCGTTAACTTAAACAACTACCCGAATTTAATACAAACTAACTACCAGAATTAATACTATTACTACCAAAATAATGCAAATTAACTACCGTATTAAACACATAAGCCCAGATTTTAGTTAAACTAACTACCAGAAGTATACACACTATACAATTTAGCCTCCCCTTAAATGTAGCTATGTGTTTATCATTCCAATACTAACTACTAAGTAATTAAACCGTGGTCCATCAAAAGGTTTAGTCAATAGGTCAGCTACATTTAAGTCTGTGTGAATTTTCTCCACACTAAATTACTTCGTCTCATAACAATCTCTTAATAAAATGGTGGGCGTATCTCAATGTGCTTTGTCTGGGAATATACCAAGGTTCTTCCACAAATGTAATTGTTGTCTTTTCATTATCATTGTATTGATTTTGGTATTCATGAAAGTGATACCATATCTCATATTGATTTGAACCCACAATACTGTCCACAACAATTTGCATCAGCTACATAATTCAGCTTCAGTTGTAGAAGTACCATGATGGTTAGTTTCTTTGCATTGCCATAGAATAAGTCTTGTCCAAGAAATTGACAACCACCTGTTGTGGATTTCCTGTCAAGGTTGGATCCACCATAATTACTATCAGAGAATGCTTCCAGGTCAAAAGGTGACTCTCTAGGATACCATAAGCCCAAATTTGGTTTGCCCTTAAGGTACTTAAAGATTCTCTTCACAGCATTGAAATGCTAAGTTCTTAGGAGTGACCTGAAAACGAAGAACAACACATACTGCATACATTTATCAGGCCTAAGGCAGTTAAATACTTGATGAGAAACTATCAAGGATCTGATAAGTGCACATCCACATCAACAGCTTCCTCATCTTTTGTTAATGCCACTTTGGTCTCCATGGGGGTTATTGTAGTTTTCACATTTACAAGATCAAATTTCTTGAGTATCTCAGCTACATACTTGTCTTGAGATATGAAGATTCCTGCCTTGTTTTGTTTGACTTGTAACCCTAAGAAAAATTGTGATTACTTCCCAATAGAACTCATCACTGAAATCTGCTTTTCATCAAGGCATCAACCTCATCACACCAAGGACTTTTTGGTAGATCATTCCAAATAATGATATATCGCCATACACTGAACCAGCATGATATCCTTCTTGTCCCTTTTAATAAATAAAGTCTTGTCAATCGTACCCCTCTTGTATCCATGCTTCTCTAGAAATGTTGATAGAGTAGCATACCAAGCTCTAGGAGCTTGATGCAATCCATACAAAGCTTTGACCACCTTATAAACCTTCTTAGGGTGATCAGGATCAACAAAGCCAGGAGGTTGTGAGACATAAACCTCTTCATCTATAGTGCCATACAGAAAGGCACTTTTTACATCCATTTGGTATACTATGAACCCTATGAATAAGGCAAAGGCTAAAAATAACCATGATAGCTTATATTTCGTTCTTGCCAAGGAGCAAAAACCTCATCAAAAGTCTATACACTCTCCATGCGTGAACCCCTTGGGCCACCAATCTTGCTTATTTCTGACAACTACTCTCTTTTATCTCTTTATATTTCTTCTGTAGACACCATTTAGTACCAATCAACTTCATTCTGAGAGTAGATCTACAAGAACCCATTACTTGTTGCAACAGAAGCTTAAACTGTACAACTCCTCTTGCATGGCTTTAAACCCAACTGTCATCTTGTAGAGCTTCTCAGAAATCTTTTTAAGGTTCCTCCTGAGTATAGAAAACCAGGCAAATAAACAATGTGTTGATCTTGTGATTGTTCTTTGCTGCTTTTGAATAAATTGAAAAGTTCATGAGCCCTGTTTTGGTTGCACTTTGCTTCTAGTTTGCACAACTGACTTAGGATCACCAAGGATTTGACTTTTTGGGTGAATATTGTGAATCCTAAGTGTAGGAGTAGGACTGACTTCAATTTCTGTTGGTAGGCTATTGAAATCAGTTATCACGCCCTCTTCATCATAAGATGCCGTCATTAAAAATTCTTGTCTCAGACTTGTGAAATATTTCGAGCTCTACATGGTGAATCAATCAGGATCAAAACTACAGAATTGAACTGGCTCACTACCAGAATAAATGAAGGAGACTGTAGTGGTGTTTTCAGATACTTTTCCTAAAATGCTTTAGAGACAAATTTCTTCCAACTCTCTTCTCAAAGACAGAATCTTAGGATTAACTTCTGAAGTATTAGTAGAAGAAAAGCCTTCTTCTCCTTGTTGAATTTCTATCGAAGATCTCTTCAATCTTTGAAATTGTGTAAGATACCTTGATAAGCTTTTCTTTAGTATTCCTCACAGTTTAAGGCAGAAACAATAAACTCTACATCCCTCACCTGTTTCCTCAGAGGCTATTCAAAAATTGGAGTTTGTAAAGTACCTTGCATTGTGTTTTAGCATACTTCTGAAGCACCTGCAGTGTGTTAGCTTGATTCTCCAAAATACAGGTCTATAGTTCATAGAATCAGTAAGAAAATCAATATCAAACATCCATCTATTCACCCTACTCCTTTGACTGGGTTTATCTTCATGAAAATTAACATGCAGATTTTACTTCTACTCTTTTGGTTACTAATTATAAACCCTATAGCTTTGCTATTTAGAGAGTTAACCAACTAAGAACCCTCATCAGTTTTCCATCAAATTGCCAAGTACACAAAGATATCTAAAATTGAACATGAAAACCCAAAGGGTCTTAATGTAGCTATAATTGTTTGTGGCCACCAAAAGCTCATAAGGAGTCTTTATTTTGAGGTTTTAGTCACTCTTTTACACCCATTTAAAATATAGCAAGCAATACTAACTCTTCTTGCCCAAAAAGTAGTTGGTAAGAGTGAGTCTACTATCATAGTTCTAAGCCGCTCAATTAGGGTCAGGTTCATTTCTTCAAGTAACTCTATTCTGTTGTGGATTCTGCATGCTATACTCTTGTTTATTCCTTTGTTCCCAACAAAAAAATTTTAAGCATAATCTCTATTCTTAAATTCAGTGCCATTATCTGATCTAATGATTTTAACCCTATGACTAAGCTAGTTTTCAATCTACCTAATGAAGTTCTGAAGAATGCCACTAGTTTCATCCTTAGAGGCCAAAAAGAATACCCAACTAAATCTGGTACAATCATCAGTAATTACAAGGCAATAACTTGCATGATTAATGCTTTTTACAGAAGTAGGACCAAAAAGATCCATATGCAAGGTGTGTAATGGCTCAGTGATTAATCTTTCTAATTTGGCCTTGCAGGAGGCCCTGTGTTGTTTACCTTTATGGCAGGGCAACTACAGTATGTCATTTTTGAAAAACCTTGGAAGTAGACCCATCCTTAAAGGTTTCCCTTCACAAATAGAAACTGCGCGTTTAGATTTTTAAAATTGATATGACTTAACCTTCTGTACCACAATTTAGATTCATCAGATGTGGCTTTAGCAATCAAATAGGCAAAACCTTTTCCAGGAGTAGGTGTCTTCATTTCAAAACTGTACATATTGTGAAAGCCTAGGGACCTTATAAAAATCCTGATTTTCATCAGGCATCTTAAAAGTCAGAAGATAACAACAAGACATGCACTTCATCAAAAAGAACCTTGTGCTGGTCTTTCACATATTTGTTATATTGAAAAAGGTTAAAATGCCCTAATTCTTTACAAAAGACTTACTTACATCAAAATCTAAATTAACCAACTCTTATTTTTTCCTTTACCAAATATTTATCCTTGCGACCTTCCAAAGGTACAGATCCCCCATTGTATTCTTCAAAATCCTCCATTGAGCCTTGTTACCTGTCATGAGCCCTGAGCATCCACTAGCCAAATACCTCTATCTACCATGTTCTTCATGATGAATCCTGCACATGAAAAAGAGAAATTAGTTTTCTCTAGGACCCCAGGGCCTTTTAGGCTTGGGTCTGCCTTGTGGACCTTTAGCATTCATAGTTCTAATAAAAGTTGGACCCCAAAATAGTTCCAGAAGGGTATGGTGGGTCCAGTTATTTTGGGGGGGGGGGAATCAGTACAATTGAGTTTGCTTAGAGTTCCAGAGTCCTACATTATAACCGTTGAGGTCTTAACAGCAGATCCCCAATTTCCCTTTACAGCATACGAATGTGACCTTTTTGTGTTTGTAGTTTTTGCAAAGGGTCTTCTTACAGATGAATATGATTTTGAAAAATGCCCTCTTTGATTAAATTGATTCACCTATGGTCTTTTAGGACTAAAGTTGTTTGAGGTCTTGTTAGGTACTGGTTGTCTAGTTCTAACAGTATTAAGATTAGAACTACCAGTATTAACTTTTGTCTTAACAGGATTAACATTTGTTCTACCAGTATTAATATTAGGCCTAACAGAATTAATGTTTGTCCTACCAGTATTAATATTAGGCCTACCAGCATTAAGTTGTACTGATCTAGGAACAAATTTATTAGAATGATTAACCGTGTTTGCATTGGTCCATACTGGTTTTGCCACCCCATTAACCAGATTAAAAATCCCTTTGTTTCTTAACACTCAGCCTCTCTTTGCCATTTTCTTTTCATAATAGTCAAATCTTTAATCAAAATGACTTAACTCACGACAAACAAAACATTTCTTTCTTTTGAAAAGAGTAACCTCCCCCCTAGTTCTCTTTCCATCATAGCATTCCAATTCTTTTTACTTCCTATTAACTTAGGTGTTTGCTTGATCTTTGATTGTTTTGTCTAGAGATTTTATGTGTGAAACACACTAGGTCAACTTCTTTTGATTTTAGAATCAGACCACAAGACCTTTTGTCATTTGTTGTTATAGGTGTAGACTCATACACTTCTGGAGGTACTCTTAAAGTCTCAGATTCAGGGTCAAAAGAATGTTCAAAGAAGTTCCAATAATCCTCGTACGTCATTAGATTGATAGGTAGAATATTCACTGGATCTATCATCTGATACATTGGGTTCAGGCTCTTGAGGTCCCTTTTTAATATAAACATATAAAGACTCATCAATTTCTTCTTGTGGTGTAGGAGTATAATCTCTACTTAAGGGATGTGGAACACCTTTAAAATCATTAGTCTTTGTAAATCTATTGTATAAAGGTTTTCCAACTGAATCCTTTTTTGAATAATTAAAAACAGAAAAATTCATTTCTTCCTCATAACTTAGAACCTCATTGTTTGATTTTATTTCAAACCCTAAGCCAACTTTATTATTTGAACTCATGCCATAATTAATTAATCTCTAAAGATTCTTGGAAGAATCTTTCCATGAATCTAATGTTTTCTGCAATTGTTCCTTTTGTTTTACAGCTTTCATTCCTATTCCCCTATATCTTTTAAGCTTTCCATCTTTTTTATATATTCATTTGCCTGTTTTATGTAACTTTTCATTTAAGAAAGTTGCTGTTTTTTGAAAAGTAACAAGTTGAGCTTCTAGTTTCTTAACAGCTTAACTATAGGCAAGTATTTGTGCTTCTTGATCACCTAACTGATTCATTTGTTCATCACATAGTGTTTTAAGGGTATTGTATGAATCAATGCAAGTTTGAACACAAAGATACCTCATTACTTGAGCTGATAGCCATAAGTGCATGATTTGTCCTTCAACTTCAGTATGTTTTCATCAGGCCAATTTGACAATCCCATCATCCATTGACAGCAAGCCCACTGATTCTTCTTCTTGCTTCCTAGCTTCTTGAATATTAGATAAAATGAGTCTCTCTTCTTCTTTCCATCATGTGTCCCCTTTGCTGTACATTCCCTAGCAAAGTGACCAGTGTTGTGACAATTGAAGCATTCAAGCTTCTTTTTGTCTAAAGCCAACAGGTGTTTTTCCATCCACACGAACTCTCTTTCCTGTTTTCTTATAGAACTTCTTCATTCGAATAGCAATCATTGCTATCTGCCAGTTTATGTCTATCTCTTCAATGTCTAAATCATCAATTTATTCCAGATCTTCATGAAGCAAGTCCCAGTCCTCTGATTGTTTGGCAAAGAGGGAATAAATAACTTCATCAGCAAAACCAGCAAGAACTTATTTTTCAAGAATATTGGTTGAAGAAGTAGAAGGAGTGCAAGTACTGAAGGGGATATAAACCAGACTTAACCTTATTAGTGTTGCTTTTGCTTTGTGAAACAAAAGCAACATTTTGAGCACTTGAAGATGTTTTTGAGGCACCTTGGATTTCCTGCTCAAAAACTCTAAGGTTATTATACAAATCATTAATAGATAAAGGTCAGACCTTCTGTTTAGTTCGGGGGTGCATATCTTGCCAAGATTATGACCGATGCTGGGGGCAAAGAAATGAGAAACTTATAATTTGCATCCTTAGTTGATACTTCAGCACCATGAGCTTCCAACTGAGAAAGTAATTGTTGGAATATGACTATCCCTTTTCTAAACACCTTCTCTGAACTAACTGGATATTTTAAATGCGTATCAAACTAGTGTTTGAAAACAGCCTTTCTGCATTGTTCTTTGAATTTGCATTACCACCAAAACCTAGTTCTGATGCTTCCCGATCGCTTTTTTCATCATCCATCCCATGAAAATCTTCACATATGCTACTTGGGAAATGGCCATCACAAGATATCTTTAGGCCTTGCCTTTCCTTTTCAATAGCTTAATTTCTTTTCTGCAGCAGTTTCGGTGAAAGTATTCGAACAATACCATCCTTTTCCATATGAAATTCTCTTCTTGAGAGTTTCCAGTTCTGAATTACTCTAAACATCATTTCAATGTACTCAAGGTAAAGCTTCAGCCCATAGTCCCATATGTCATACTCCTCCTACTTTAGAAATAGGAGTTTGATATTAGAGATAGCACTTGTTTAGAGGAATCACCTATTTTTGTTGTTTAGGTGTCAGCACACCAGTGTCTGATGCATCTTTCTGTTGAATTCTTCATCATCACTCTGAGATGTTGTGAGAACTCATCATTAGTAGGTTGAGACATTTTGTAAAGAATTTTAGGAGAGTGTTTGTTTGTGATCTTGTGATTCTTCTTATTCAGAGTCCCTTTATTGGCTCTGATACCACTTGTAGGTCCTTGGTCTTGGATCTATATAGCCTTTTCAGACCCAATAGCCAACTTGAATAAATCCCAAAACAACTATGTGAGAGACACTGACTATGAATATCAAGTGTTAATGCGGAATCTTAACACAAGTATTAAGAAGAATATAATACTAACTTTGCTATTTGATTTCTATTAAGCTTCAATGCTTCTATTCGATATATGAAACTCATCCGTATGTTCCTTTTATACCCCAAGGAAAACCCATAGCAATGGCTTTACGAAAACGTGTGAATAAAAAAGGGAAGAAAAAAAACATATTCCCTTTCCTAAATACTTACCGACTGGCCCTAAAATATATCTAAGATAACTATTACTTCTATTCTGTTACATAAACAGACTTAACTAAATACGACAAGTACTAACTATAGTACTGCCAAACTTAACTTTAGTACTGCCAGACTTAACTTAGTACTACCAGAACTAAAGTTAGTACTAACTGCCAGAACTAACTTATTACTACCACTTAAACTGTTATACTACCAGTATCAAGGTCTTTTACAATCCTAATTCCCAACTTGTAGAATTCTTGTTCTTTTATCAACCTTAGATTCTTGGTGACTTTTGCTTACTAGTTGAATCTGCAATTCTCTTTATCCTTTTGCTAGCTTTCTTTGTATTGCTACCATCTTCTTCAGAATCCATAGGCTTAAATTCATTAATCCACTTCTGCTCCTTTTGGTATAGCTTCTAAAGTTCTTCTAAAGTCTTATGCTTCAGTTATTGATGAGTGTACTTACCCATATGTTTGAGATAAGTAATCATCCTGTTCCTGACTTGAGCTCTTATAGGTGGTTTGTTCCTTATTGCCTCTGCTCTTTCTGCTGCCAATTGTTTCTTTCTTCTTTCAAAGTATTTTTCTAATAACCTGGCTCTTTCTTCAATTGTGTATTTTTCTTACTCTTCATGTGTCAGTCTTACAGCTAGTTTATGATCAGCATCCATTCTGGCTTAAATTTCATCAAACTCTTCAGCCAAAGCAGCATTAGTAGCCCTCTTCTTGCTTTAGTTTTCTTTTTTTCTCTGTCCAAACACTGCTAACTCTCTTCCTCATGTAATCTTTGAGCTAACTCTGCATCACTTTCAATTTAAGCTAACCCTTGATCCCTTCTTTTTACTTTCTCTGGTTTCTCAGGTTCTTCTTCAACCAGTACACCTTTACCTTTGTCTTTTGGATTAATAGTTGGAAGAGGTTGCATGTATTATTGACTGATATGACTAAAGAATCTCTACATCTGTAATAGCAACTCCTTTCTCCTTAGCTTTTCTCTTCCTTCATATTTATCAAGAGTCAGAGCAATGGTAAGATCTTCATCTATAAATCAAGTTGAGCAGTTTGTATTATTGGACTGGGGTGGGGGGTGGTCTAAGGTTCACAGCAGTACTAATAGCTACACCAGCAGTAGTAACTGGTGCACTAACAACACTTCAGTGGTAGCAGTATTAACTGTCTCTCCTTCAACAATTTCCATATCATTATCAAGTACATCAAAGTCACTATCTTTGAACATTAACTTTGTCTTGTCACTTTGCCTCCCTTGTTTGGATGTATCCTCCTCATCCAAATCATCATCAAAAGACTCAACCTGCCTGTATATCCTCCTTCTTGGGGGTGAGATGCTTGACTTCCTCTGTCTTTCTAATTTCTTGACTCTTTGCTTTAGTTTGAGGATCTCCACAGCTTGTGCATCCTTCTCTTTCTCCAAGTCAAGCACATGTTTTGACAATTTTGTACACATAGCCATTAATTCTTTCAGTTTCAGCCTACCCTCATCACTTCCAGGTGTGTAACCTCCTGTGAGAGGTGAATCATGAGGTGTAGGTGGTATAGTGTCCATCTATTCAAAAGTATGTTCCATGCTGCCCTCCTCACTTCTAGATGTGTAACCTTTTAGGAGAGGTGGTTAATTGGGCTTTTCAAGCACTCTCTCAGAACTAGTCTGAGCAAGAGCATCCCTATGGTTTCTTTGCGCCTGAGACTGCCACCTGTATCCATTCCCTGAGAAATGTCAACATTAGGCATTACCGAGGTCTGGGTCCTAATTATGTTATCACTGTCCTGTGCTGCAACTAAGCTAGCATCAGTAGTGATAGCCTTTTCCACACTATCACCCCCTCCTTATGAACAACCTCATCTACTCCAAGATCTAGAGGCACAGTAGTTTGAGGTAACTCAATGACCTTCTTGGCTCTCCTATGTTTTTAAGTCTTTCTGTGTTTTCTGTGATATGTAGATGGATATGGGAGTATTTTCTCAATGTGAGCTTTAGTTTGAAGTTCATGGGAAACTGTTAGAGGTGTTTACTGCCACCTGTATCCATTCCCTAAGAAATGTCAACATTAGGCATTACCGAGGTCTGGGTCCTAATTATGTTATCACTGTCCTGTGCTGCAACTAAGCTAGCATCAGTAGTGATAGCCTTTTCCACACTATCACCCCCTCCTTATGAACAACCTCATCTATTCCAAGATCTAGAGGCACAGTAGTTTGAGGTAACTCAGTGACCTTCTTGGCTCTCCTATGTTTTTAAGTCTTTCTGTGTTTTCTGTGATATGTAGATGGATATGGGAGTATTTTCTTAATGTGAGCTTTAGTTTGAAGTTCATGGGAAACTGTTAGAGGTGTTTCAGTTTGAAGTAGTTCAGTTTAAGGTTCTGAAACATTTAGTTATGAGGTAGAGGGTGTAGGTTGTGGTTATTGGGTTATTGCTGAACCTTCACCCTCAGGTGCATGGTTTTGCACCAACATGGAGTCTAAAAGTGGAGTAACTTTTTCTGAAAAACCTTTACTTTGCCTTGCCATATTTAAGAAAACCTATTTAGTATGGCTTGGTGTGTCATAAGTATCATTAAAAGGTTCTGGTAAATCTTTAAGCTAGTTATTCAAAAAGAGTTATAAAAACCTTGGATACATTAAAAACTTCTTTGAATCCAAGTTCCTTAACATACCATCAAAAATCAATTTTAAAAAATTAAAATTTTTGACCCTTTGCCAAACATATAACTGCTGAAGATAAATTAGTTGAAAACTCATTCCAGCCAGTTGATTTTGAACTTATACAATGAAGGATGATATGTATCAGTAATTTCTATTGTAGAGAGAATGAACCTTTTCGAAAAGTAAGTTTTGTTGAAAGCTATTCATACCCCATCAATGCAAGATTTTCAAAAATTTCATCATTTGTGAGGCAAGTAATACCATCCTCATCATCAAAGAGAAGATCATTCCTCACTGATGATTATGATATTACTACTGCCTTGCCATCAACTATGGCATGTATTTGCTTTACTGAATTGACTGTTTTGGAAGTGGCAGTATTCCAAAACTGTTCAATATAAGAAGCATAGATAGTGGGACTTACAGTGAGAGCATAGTTGATCGAACATGTAGAGAGGAAGTCCACTATCTGATGAAATTCTGTATTCTCATCGCTCTTTTCCAAATACGCGACCATGTTGTGTTGGTTTACAAAAGCAAGATCAGCCATGAATTTTGTCGGTGTGAAAATCGATTAGGGTTTGATGAATTATGAGCAATTGGTATTTGTGAAAGATATTGTTTGATTAATAGGCTTATATAGGTGATCGATTCTGATTATACCTTTAATAATATATAATATATAAATATAAATATAAATATAAGATATACTTATAATATATAATATA
>BQNB010074720.1:2127-30227 GCA_026074375.1 Tanacetum coccineum | reverse complement strand
CGTTCGTGCAATAAAGGAGATTGAAAAACGGTTGAATGAAAGCAAGATGCAGACTCAAGAGGGAATGGTCACTGAGGGTATAGCATTGAATGCTAGTTTGGAATCTGAAGCAAGCACAAATGACAATACATCAATAGAACAACATGATGGAAGCAGTAGTTCGGGGCATGCTACATATGCTAAAAGAGCACGAGATGATAAGGCTGTTTCTGATAAAGAGAATGCTGTTGTCGGACCCTCACTTGACAACAACATATTGACTGAGGTACATCACTCAAACAATGATATATTTGAAAATGTGTTTGCTCTTGAGATACTAAATCATGAGCAACCTGAAGTGGAAAACTCTACTAAGGTCAATCGCGAAGCTCAACAAGCGAATGACTCTTTGACAAAAGAGCTTGAGATATTTAAAGAAAAAGAAAACCATTTTGAAAAAGAAAAAACAAATGAATCTAAATATTGCAAAAAGATTAAGCTTTCAAACGAAGAAATTTCAAACCTTAAATCTCAAGCATGTCAAAAAGAGAAGTCTTTCCACAAAGAGAATAAGAAGTATGCTGAGTATGTCCAACCACTTTTAAACAGGAAGAATGAAGTTGAAAAAACAAATCAAGAGTTTCTGAAACAAATAAACGATCTTAACAATAAACTACTAAAAGCGGGATAGACTGCTTAGACTGTTCATATGTTGCTTCCAAAAGACGACAATGTTAATACGGGAAAAAAGGGCCTTGGCTTTGAGAACTAAAATGACGTTGAAAATCCTTTTGTCCTAAACAAAGCCAAGGAGTTAACACCAAGTTTGTATAACATTGATGAAATGGGAAAAGACTTACTTTCTGATCATAAGATCATTTCTGAAGAAGAGTTAAAATGTGAAGCTAAAAATTGTTTGAAAGAAAAACAAAGAAAATCTTCACTCTCATATCATGGCTTTGTTGGTGAAACTCAGTTTCAAGAACCCCCAAAAGTTCCTTTAAAACGAAGACATGTTAACTTGAAAAAAAATTTGAAACAAGCTCAACTGGTAAATTATGATCCAAAACTTTAGAACAGTCTTCCAATGAAATACTTTTGTTTTGTCAAACATTTGATGCTTAATTTTGAAAAACAAATTATTTTAAAGCAAGAAACAATCAAAGAGAATTCATCTCCCCTTGGGATTCTGATGCTGCTCTCAAGAGGAAGTTCAAAAATGATTATCAGAAGAATTTGAACCATTAGCTAGAAACATGAATCTTTAACTAAACAGCTTTGAAAAGAGTCTTGTCAAAGAAATGAAAGATGATTTAAAGTATGTTTTGTCTCTTTAAGACGAGTGTGGTGAAAAATGTTTAATTTTAGACATTCAAACAAAAAAATTCAAAACCCAGTTTGAGTCAACCATATCAGCGTCATATAGCCATGTGTATGAGAACGAGATGTTTGAACAAAATTCTTCTTTGGAAAGTGAAAATTGTTGTCTTAAAAAGACCGTTGGCCAATTTCAAAAAGATTTTTCAAAACTTGAAGCACGTTGCATTAATCTTGAACTTCAATTGCAAAATTATGTTTTAAAATCAAGGCAACATGGTCAATTTTTGAAAGAAAAAAAGTAAAGAAGCCAAGATCAAACATGACATAGATTCAATTGAAACGATAAACATCAAATTGGAACATAGTGTGGCTAAATTACTTTTAGAAAATGAGCATCTGAAAAAGATTTACAAAGATCTTTATGATTTTATCAAACAGACACGAGTTCAGACCAAAGACCATAATGATTCTCTCCTAATTGATTCCACACACAAACAAAACAGGCGTCTATGAAAATGCTGATTTAAATGCTCAGATTCAGGAAAAGGTTTTTGCAATTGCTGCTTTGAAAAACGAATTAAGAAAGTCATCAGGAAATAGTGTGGATACTAAGTTTGCAAAACCATCAGCAATCTATGGGAAAATTGCTTACAACCGCCTCAGAACCAATCAGTTGTTAGACAACCAAATGCGTTTAAATCTGAATGCGTTTAAATCTGAACGACCTAAATTTTCAAAATCACGGTTTGCCTCCCAAGTTGATGTGAAGAATGATTTTTCAAAACCAGTCACTCCACATTATTGGCCTAAAGTAAGAGAACCTGCAAAACCTCATCACGTGATTGCTTCTAGCGAATCTAGGAATAGCTCTAAGAATATGCCAAGATTTAGTTCTAATGACATGGTTCATAATCACTATCTAGAGAAAGCTAAGAAAAAGACACATGAAAGAGACAAGAATTCAAAAACTAGTGTGATGCTTTCTGCTAGATTACAAACACTGCTAATGGTAGCAAACTAAAACCTAGGAGCACGAATCAAATGACTAGGAATTGGCCTACACATAAGAGTAGTTATGTAACAAAAATGCTATGCCCAAAGCAAAAAACTCTAGGAATTCTAGTTCTTTTTTGGACTCTAAACGCTTAGTCTGCTTGACATGTCAGAAATGTGTATTTAGTGCAAATCACGATACTTGTATAACAAAACTCCTGAAAGAGGTGAATTCTCGTACTAAGGTACAATCCCATAAGACAACAAAAAGATACATACCCGTAGCAAAAAAAATTGATTCTAAGAAACCTGAAAGACGGATCCCAATAGGACAAAAGTTTTACCCAAATAAGACTTCCGACCCATGGAAAAGATATAGGCGTCTAGGTTTATGCTTAGCACTATAAATACCCTTCCCTAGCATGTTAGGAAGGGTTGGTTGTCATTTTGTTCCCTTCCTCTCATATGATAATCCATCCTCCTTTCCCTCTCTAGTTTCTCTCTCTCAAATATCTTAAGTATCTCGTGTATGTATGTATGTATGTGAAATGATGACTAACAATTGGTATCATGAGCCACGGGTGGATATTGTGATCGTTTGTGGTTATTCGTGTCTTAATAGCTTTTTGGTCTTATTTTCTTATCAAAAAGAATATTCTCGACATGTCTCTTGGCATTGATAATATCTACGTACCTAGAAATGTTGATTAACATTGACACGGGTGTGTAAATGAAGTTAGAACAAGAGTTTAAATGCTTTCAAAACATGTCATTTCTAATTTTTTTCTCTATGGCTTTCGTATAATTCTGTACGAAACCCGCATTTCAAAGAAATGAAAAGTGTACGCTTCAGTGCGCTTTATCTTAAAAAGAAGAGAAATCTTTTTCGTCCTGAGCATTCTTTTAAAATTTTCATGCTCGGGACACACGACTTCTAAGTAAATATTAGCTTAGGACTCGTTCTTCAAATAAAGGAAAGTATGCAATAATGTACATTTATCCTAACAACGAGAAGATAACAACTTCTCGGACTTGAGCTGACACAAAAAGTCAATTCAAAAGACATTCAAAGTCTTTCAACATTGGTTTTTCAAAACACTTCGAACATAATTTTTCAAAAATTTCTCAAAAGGTTCTTTAAAATCTTTCAAAATTGTGTGTTCGACACTCCCTCCTCATGCATCTTTCAAAAGTCGAATCATTTTTTATAAGTGAATCAATTTTTGAAGGGGAGCTTGTAAAACCGAGATTTAATGCGTTTAGACACATATTCACATGTCTATTTTATGTGTCTAAAACATTTAAAAAATGTTTAAACAAATGAAAAATGTTAATAATACTTAAACACTCATTTTGTTAAATCATATACAAGTCGCTTAAACTCAATTTCACACGGAATTTACAAAGTCATAATCCTATTCTCTCAATTGGTGTTATATGTGTGAAATTAAGGGGGAGCAAGAACAAACAGTTCCACATAACTCATGTTGTAACAATTTTCTCCTCGCAGAATTTTTAAGTCAAATTTTAATCATCGGGTATTTCAAAAACTAAGTGCATTAGTATTTAAAATAAGGGGAGAAATGTAATTAAAATGTGATCTTGAAAATAATAAGTGATCTAATTGACTTAAAGTTCTTAATCTTCTAAAAAGGTTTTATGGTTACGATCTCATACCCAAAAACATCTTAATTCACGACGATTCTGAAGTCATAAGGTGGTTAGGTTAGGTATTAGTCCTATGATCCAACCAAAACCAGAGGAATCTACCCAAGGACACTCCATATTTAAAAATAGCAGTCCTTAGGTATGATTGGAGATGAATGAGTATAAGGGAATAATTCTGACTAAGATTGAGCTAACACTAGAACAATTACAACAAGGTGTTAGTAATGACGTCTTGGTAAGCATTGAAGGGGTTGAAGAATTAAAAAGAAATATATAGATAAAGGGTGAAAACAAAGCATCCCTCCCTATAACTTAGGCAGAAACCGGGTCAATACATAATCTATCGGTTTTCACAAAGATGAATTCTGATATTGAAGACGACATCATGGACCCAGTGATGCAATGCACAACCCTTCCCAGCCATTCGAGTTTCTCTCAATAGAAACTTGTCTCATTTGTCACGGAGATACACACGACTTCTATTGACTTTCTCACTCCGAGTTAGTTGATATTGAATAGGTGGCAGTCTGCTCCAGCCTCCGAGTACTAAAACCAAAACGCACTAATCGAGTCTAGAGCCAAGAGATCAATAAAATAAATCTTATTAGGACACATTCCATTACAAACACTTGTTGAACATCATCAAGTTCACAAGATGTTAACAAGAGTCCTACGCATTATCCTTGTGATTTTGCCAAAACATCCGAGTGATACTTAAGTATTTACCGTGAAGATGGAAATCCTGCTTGAGCCAAGATCAAACAAGCTCTCGGTAGGTGACTTGTGCGATTCTATACGAATCAAACTTGTGTTAACTTGAAAGAAATGATGGTGCGATTCTATGTGAATCAAACTTGTTCCAGTAAAATGAATTGACGACTCAATCAGAAAGATAGTAACTATCTGATTCACTCATATCGTGTTGTCTGCTTTGAGATGTTCTGGTATTAATAACAAGCAAGTACGGTGAATCTAATGCATATGCGTTAGAGGATCTAACACTTTGAGTTGGAAACCCTGTCAAGGATGTTCTTCTAAATTGAACCTACCTGATCACAGGTACAGTATTTATACTGTAAAATGGTCCTTAAAGAATCGGAGGTTAATGCAACTGAATCTCGATGAATGACAAAGCCATATTCGTCCATATCTGCTATTTATCGCTAACATTTAAATGCAGGTACAAGCGACGGGGTTGTAGCCTTATTCCAGCAGAGTCTGATTCATTACCACATGCTCATGCTCAAATTACAAAGACATACTATAAGCATCAAGATTCAAGAATCAAGAAAGCTCAAGAGTTAAATACAAAGTCGAAAGACAATGACAAAGGCTCAAGATCAAAGATCACAAAGCATGAAGGAACAAGCCTACAACAAAGATAAATACCAAGAACAAGACTCAAGAACTCAATGTCAAAACAATCTCAAGAAGTCCAAGACCATGTTATGACTGTGAACATAGAAGCTCGGAATCCATCAGAAACCAAGCTTCGGGGTAGATTGTTAGCCTCAAAATATCGAGTCAAACAAGGAAGCTCGTTTCAAGGTTCAAGACCTCGCTTCGGGGGAGATTGTTAGCCTCAAAATATTGAGTCGAACAAGGAAGCTCAGTCACTCAACGAGGAAGCTTCGGTCTTTAATTAATTATATGTTGTAAAAGGCTAGAAAGGGTAAACGGGCTCGTCTATGTAATCTAATTGGTCACGTGTTATGGGCTAAAGCCCAAGTAATCCCGAGCCCAACCCATAGAAAGCCCATAGGCATGTAAGCCTCATGGTGTAAGTATAAATACTCCTCTCCAAGTGTAGAGAGGGTGTTGGTTCATTTATATTTTCTCTCATTTTGCAAGTTAATCAACCATCTTGTTTTCTCTCTACTTTCTCTCTTTAACTTCTCTCTACAATTCTTATCATTTTCTCTCATCTATTTTTCTTGGTATCCATGGTGATGTGAAAGTGGTTTTGGGTTACTAAAAATTCTCAAGTAAAATGACTTTTTATTAATAAAATCCTTGAAAATTTCCCTTTTTAGACAACGTCTCTAAGTATAAATTTCTTTTGAAAATTCGGCATGACCCGTACGTTTTTACGACTTTTTCCAAGGTCTTAAACCTTAATCCAAAACACTTTTTCACAAACCCGACATTTTCTGACAACATCGATATTTTTAACACATTTTATCAAAACGTAGCAAAATAACCTCCTTTACATCCGACAAGTCCAACAAAATCTCCCTTAGTCCAACACAATCCCTTTAGTCCATTTATAAAGTCTACAATTTTATTTACTTGTTATTGGGTCTTATGGCCCATTTGGTCTAAATACTTAGCCCGATAACAAAGATTAGTCCATACTTCTTTTCATAAACCCCAAAATACAAATCAAACCCAATGGACCTCAAGCCTATTAAGTTGTATTAAAACATAAGTTATAAGCTCATAAATACGCCAAACCGAAAACTAAATAAGCCATAAGCTTATAATAGTATATATATATATATATATATATATATATATATATATATATATATATATATATATATATATATAAGCCGATAATCCAACAATAAGCCTTAAGCTCTTTAAAATAAACCGAAAACCAATAAGCTATGAGCTTATGAAATAAGCAAAAATCAATAAGCTCAAAATAAGCCGAAACCAAAACCAAATAAGCTATAAGCTTATCATACAAACCAAAACCCAATAAGCCATAAGCTTAACCAAGACCCAAATCCAATAACCAAGTTCATGTGGGCCGAGCCCACCTTGGTGTCGGACCAACAACCAACGCACCCTTATTTGGGCCGAACAAGGCCAAACGCACCCTTATTGGGCCGAACCAAACCCAATAGGTTCGGTTGGCCGAGCTACCCCTCCCCCACACCGAAACTATCCACACAGAAAGTCACAAAGTCCGAATAAGCTATAACTTAGCTTATTGAATAAGCAAAACCTCCAAATAAGCCCCTTACAAGCATTTTTATGAAATGAAAAAAAATTACCACAACAACCATTTTATTTAAACTCAAAGTCTTTTCTTTCCTTCTTTTATAAGCCGACGCAAACAAACACCCTTTTTACACATTTCCGCGCTCAAGATTTGATTTTTACGATGATCAACTTGTACAACTAGCATATTAACACCTTAATAACCACAAAAGTACAACTTTTATCAAAGTTTAGAAAACTTACAAGTTTGGATGACCTTGGTTCGGTTTTGACGCGAAAGGAACGAATTTGTACACATTTTATATAACCCGTGTCTACTAACTATCAACCCACTAACTATTTTTAACCCGTGCTCTTGCGAAAATCTTCAAAATCTTGTTCTTCTTCTTCCTTGGGTTCGTCCGAATTTTAGAGAGAGAAATGGAGAGATTTTTTTGTGTTTTTGATTTTTAAAATGGTGCATGAACCAAAAATGTTTGAGGTGGTGGAATAAAATGGGTACTATGCAAGACATGCTTGCTTAAAAATATCCATTTGGTCTCCTCTTGACTTCTTTGACCGATTAGATCCTAGGGAGGGTCTCGGGTCTTTCTTTTTGTGTCGGGATCACTTAAAAACTCAATTTTCATCTATTTAAAACGTCAACCAAACTTAGTTATCATTTCTATTGCGTTTAAAATAATTTTTCCATAAACCTAGATTATTCACACGACACTTATTATATTAGACAGCTACAAAAATCCATTTTGAGCCGTTATCGGCCGACTCCGGACCGAAAACATGATTTTTTTTACAATACTCAAC
This sequence comes from Tanacetum coccineum, assembly GCA_026074375.1. Taxonomy (NCBI): domain Eukaryota; kingdom Viridiplantae; phylum Streptophyta; class Magnoliopsida; order Asterales; family Asteraceae; genus Tanacetum; species Tanacetum coccineum. The sequence goes on along the minus strand of BQNB010074720.1, from coordinate 22,514 downwards.
CGAACCTTGCTCATCCATTTAAAAACACTTCAAATCACAAAATATAGCTTGAAAACTTATATTCACCCAAAATTTCACCTTTTTACGACTGTTACAGTCTTTTACCAAAATTCACGAAAACCACCGTTTTTTTATAACTTTCAATTGTCCCACTCACGATTTATGATTTAAATCAACATTATTTAATTATTATGAATTTATAAATTAAATAAACCTATTAACACATTCCCAACTTTATTAATCTCCACACTTAAATAAACTGTCGTGTCGGTACGCGCTGCGTGACGATTTTTCGCTAAACGCAGGAGAACTTCCCGGAAAGCACTGAAAACCTTAAAACCACTCTAAAACAGAAAAATGAATCATAAATGATTCATTTATGAACTCAGAACTTCACCAAATTCCCGGTTAAACCGAAACCGCTTTTACGCAAAATAGCCAACAGAAGTCAACTTTTCAGCTTTCATCAGGAAAACTAACAAGATCAAAAGACTTCAAAATACAAAACTATAATATTTTATAATACTTAACCCTGGAAATATTACCGGTTATCACATAGAGCCTCCTAAACCACTTTATTTAAAGATTACATTATTTTGTTATCTATTTACCCCCTTCAATTACCGCATAATAAACTTCTACAACACGAACAGAAGTTGTTCGTGGGTTAACATGGAATGTTTTCTACATATATTGTGAACACCTATTTATAAGGTATGAAGTAACCACTTTTGACCCATTACCAACCCACTCACTTTTGCAACACCTATTTATAAGGTATGAAGTATCACTGGGTCACTTCTGATCATTTCATTTAGCTTTTTGTAAAAACTGACATATTATTGTTGTACTTATGCATTGCAGGTGGACTTTGCCTATAATCCTTTCGTAAAAAGGTTTCAGTTATCTCAACAAGATGTATACAAGTATGATTTTTTCCTTTCATAAAAAATAATATTTGCATTGGCAGGCCACAGCTTGCAACATGGATATCTTTTATTGACTACCAACCTTTTAATTAGACAAGAAAAATTAAAGCGAGTACACCTGACCTATTCAACACTATCTAAAAAAATTGATGTTAGGCACATCTTAATTTCATGGTCACACATATGGTTACTTTGTATTTAAATAGGTTTACGTGCAGTGATTTCATCTGATAACTCAATGGGTATAGTCTTTAATTGTTTATCCAAAGGTGCAGTTGACTTTTTAGTCAAACCTATTTGAAAAAATAAGCTCAAAAAACTCAGCATCATGTGAGGAGGAAATGTCACAGTCTAAGTTAATATAGCTATTATGGTTTTGTGTATGATTAAAAATGGACCAGTTTTGGACTTCGGCTTCAGCTGTGTTCTGGTTTTGTATATTTTCTTATTGTGGGTTGGAGTGTACTGGATTTGAGCTAACTACCACTTCTCCAATATGCTCATCTCTCCTTATGAAATTCTGGAAAAAAATCAGTAAGAAACTAAGTTCTTTTTATGTTTTGCTTAAATTTCTCATATTCTCAGCAGTCTAGCGGGAGTAGGAGTGAGAGTGGTATACGGGATGACAAAGCTTCAAAATCAAAAAGCATTGAAGAGTCGGATGATGGCAGTGATAACACTGATGATGAAGATGATGTATATATTTTTTCTTTTACATATTGCTGGTAAAAAAATTATTGGTGATTCCCTTACTGAGATGTTAATAATTAGTTTCTTCCTTTTATAATGCAGTCAAACGATGACACAAGTCAGAAAAATAGATATCTTAAGAAACATAGGACTACTGTGATGAAAAACCCGAAAGATTATCTATTAGTACGTGGTTAGCAAATTTGCTTTGTGGATTACGTGCATGACAAAATTGCAATTGCATTGTACGAGTAATATACGTTTCAAGTAATACGATCATCTATTGTATCAGTTTCAAGTAATAAAAACATTTTTAATTGCCACCCGCGAGACCCGCGGGTCTATAGTCTAGTATGTATATATATATATATAGGGATGGGTTCTAAGGAAAACCATATTTTGCTAGAAAACCCAGAAAACTCAGAAAACCAAACAGATGCCTTAATTTTTTCAGACTAAAAATTGGTTTTTCAGGCAAATATGGCCTCGATACAAAAGATTTATATATATATATGCCCAAATTTTTTCAGGCTAATTTTTTCAGGCTACACAAAAGATTTTTAGGGCATCTGTTTAGTTTTTTAGGGCATCTGTTTGGTTTTTTTGGGTTTTTACAGAGAGTAAATAGAGGCCATATTTGCCTGCCCCCCCCCCCCCTCACAACATGCCATATATTGAATAACACAAACTCCATGCAAATGAAGTCCGTCTCCTGCGTGAACCCAATCAAGATCCACTTGCATTTGTTGCAAATCAGCAGATGACACCACCTCATTTCAACACTTATCAGTCTTCATACAATAATCCTAAGCTTCAATAATAGTTTCCACCATCTCAATATAGATCAATTCATCCCACTCAACATTACTCATCTAATTATCCATCACAAATTCAATTCAATCATTCATCTGTTCCACAATCATACCCATATCAGTCTTAAATGAATCATCAAACTTCATCTGTTCCACAAATTGCTTATTAATCACCTCAAGTTACTACACAACCAATGACTGAGTCACCTCTTGTAGACTCAGGTTTTGCTGTTCCAGTATTCTCTCCAGGAGATAATCCAATTGCTTGTCTCAACAAGGCAACGACTTTTCTAACAGTTGTAGCTTCCTCAAGGTTCCCCTCAACCAATAATCAACTTAGAACTTCATTGAATCTAAGAAACCATGACACTATTCAAGATGGCAGGGTCACAGTGCAACAAGTTTACGTGAGACAAGGTCAAAGTTATTCTGGTACTAGTTATAAGAGTAATGCTACTAGTTCTGGGGGAAACAATGCAAGTGGACAAGCAAGGGTTGTTAAATGCTACAACTGTCAAGGTGAAGGACATATGGCTAGGCAATGCACTCAGCCTAAGAGACCAAGGAATGCAGCATGGTATAAGGAAAAAGCAATGTTAGCTGAAGCTCAGGAAGCTAGAAAATTTTGGATGAAGAGCAACTCGCATTTCTTGCAGATCCAGGGGTTCCACACTGTCAAGTTGTTCAAACAATCATTCCAAACAACATTGCTTTTCAGACTGAGGATCTTGATACTTATGATTCTGATTGTGATGATATCTCGAATGCAAAACTGGTTCTCATGGCCAACATTTCCAACTATGGTTCTGACGTTATCTCAAAGGTTGTTCAGATTGTTCTCTGGTTTATAGACTTTGGATGTTCGAAACGTATGACAAGGAACCACTTTTAGCTCATGAACTTTATTAGTAAATTTTTGGGTATAGTTAGATTCGGGAATGACCATATTCCAAGGATTATGAGGTATGGTGACTATCAACTGGGAAATGTTACTATTTTAAGAGTATATTATGTCGATAGGCTTGGACATAACTTGTTTTTTTGGTTAATTTTGCGACATGGATCTTGAAGTTGCATTTCAGAAAAACACTTGCTTTATTCGTAATTTAGAAGGTGTTGATCTACTTTTTGGATCCCGAGACACAAATTTGTACACAATTTCTCTTGATGACATGCTTAAAACATCTCTGATCTGTCTTCTATCCAAAGCGTCAAAGACTAAGAGCTGGTTATGGCACCGTCGGTTATCACATCTCAACTTCGGTACACTTAAGAAACTAGCTAAAGATGGTCTTGCACGAGGCATTCAAGACTTAAATTTTAGAAAGATCATCTGTGTTCAGCATATGAATTAGGAAAAAGCAAGAAATCCTCTCATCACCCAACTGCTGAAGACACTAACCAAGAGAAATTATATATTTTGCATATGGATTTGTGTGGCCCAATGCGTGTGGTGAGTATTAACTGGAAAAGGTATATTTTAGTGATTGAGGACAAAAGATGAAGCTCATGAGGCCATCATTAAATGCATCAAAAATATTCAAGTTTGTTTGAATGCCATTGTCCGTAATGTTCGAACATATACTGGAACGGAATTTGTCAATCAGACACTTTGTCAGGTTGGCATCTCGCATCAAACATCTGTTGCTCGCACTCCTCAGCAGAACAAAGTTGTCGAAAGGCGAAACCAAACTCTTATAGAAGCTGCTCGTACAATGTTCAAATTTTCTAAAGCTCTTATAAATTTATAGGACGAAGCGATCATACAGCCTGTAAACCCAAATTCATTCATTAATCTGCCTTTCGATACAACAAAGACTCCATATGAACTTATGCAATATAAGAAACCGATTTATTGTTTCTTTTCATGTCTTTGGTGCACTTGTTATCCTACAAATAACAATGACGACCTGGGTTAAATAGATGCAAAAGCTGACATGGTATTTTGTTGGTTAGACGCGCCTGCAAATAAAGCGTTTATAATCTACAACAAAAGAACCCGGGAAAATAATAGAAATAATTCAATGTGACCATTTGATGAGCTATCAACTATGGCTTTGAACATTCAAGTTCAGGACCCGGCTCATTCTATGACTCCATGCACATCAAGTTCATGACTTAGTTCCAACTACATATTTCAAACAACCCTTGTATTCCACCACCAAGTGATGATTGGGATCACTTGTTTCAACTGATGTTCCATGAATACTTCTCTCCTCCATCAATTGCTGTTTTGCTAGTTCAAGAAGCTGCTACTCTGAGAGCTGTGATTTTAGCCAATTCTCTTGTGTCAACTTCTATTAACCATGATGCTCCATCAACAAGTATTCTATCAACACAAGAACAAGAAAATTATCCATACATTTCTTAAGTTTGACGAATAACCAAACCACCATAATCTTATCACGATGACCCACTTTATGAATCTCTTATAAAGAATCAACTTTCAAGGATCACATTAAAGGTGAGATAAACCTACGACTTTAATGTTGAACACCTTGGTAAAAAGACTAAAAAAAAATGGAAAAAAAAAAAAAAAAAAATTTTTCATCCCCCCATTGCAAACTGATCAGATACCTTTACCCCGCTCTGTCTCTACGAGAAAGCAACACCAAACTGACGCCATATGATGTTATTTTGATGCCTTCCTAACTTTGGTAGAACCAAAGAACTTTAAATAAGAAATGACTGAACCATCATGGATCGATGCAATGCAAGAAGAAATTCATAAATTTCAAAGACTAGAAGTTTGGGATTGGTGCCGTGTTCAGATAAAGTGTTATTGATCAAACTAAAATGGATCTATAAGGTAAAGATGGATGAATTTGGCAGGGTACTAAAAAATAAAGGCTAACAAATTGCTCAAGGATTTCAGGCAAGAAGAGGGAATCGATTTTGAGGAATCATTTGCACCGGTTGCTAAAGAATAAGAGGCATCCATATCTTCATAGCAAATGCCGCTCATAAGAATATGACGATCTATCCAAATTGACTTCAAAACGTCATTCTTAATGGCGTATTCAAAGAAGAGGTCTACGTTTCTCAACCAGAAGGATTTGTTGATCAGGACAACCCATCGCATGTGTACAAGCTCAAAAAGGCCCTCTATGGTCTCAAACAAGCACCACGTGCATGGTACGACATGCTGTCAAGCTTCCTAATCTCACAACATTTCTCCAAAGGTGCAGTTGATCCAACACTCTTCACACGGCAAGCTGGGAACGACTTATTACTGGTACAAATTTATGTTGACGATATAATATTTGCATCCACTAATACTGCCATGTGTAATGAGTTTGCTAATCAGATGACCACTAAGTTCAAGATGTCAATGATGGGGCAGATGTCATTCTTTTTAGGATTACAAATTTCTCAAAGTCCTAGAGGCATCTTTATAAACCAATCTAAATATGCTTCTGAAATTGTTAAAAAATATGGTATGCTAACTAGTGATTCTGTAGACACACCTATGGTAGAAAAGAGTAAACTGGATGAAGATCTTTAGGGGATTCCAATTGATGCTACACTTAACCGTGATATGATTAGATCCCTCATGTATCTGACATCCAGTAGACCAGACCTTATTTATGCAGTCTGCTTATGTGCCCGGTATCAGGCAAAGCCTACCGAAAAGCACTTAAATGCGATTAAGCAGATCTTTCAATACCTAAAGGGAACCATTAACATGGGACTCTAGTACTCGAAGGATATTGGTATGTCTATGACAGCATATGCAGATGCAGATCACGCGGGGTGTCAGGACACTAGACGCAGTACATCAGGAAGTGCTCAATTCTTAGGTGATAAACTTGTTAGCTGGTCTTCAAAGAAGCAAAAGTGCACTGCCATCTCGAGTACAGAGGCTGAATATATTGCTTTATCTGGGTGTTGTGCTCAAATCCTATGGATGCGTTCACAGCTAACAGATTATGGCTTTCAATTCAATAAGATTCCTCTGTACTGCGACAACAAGAGTGCGATTGCTCTATGCTGCAACAATGTTCAACACTCACGAGCCAAGCACATCGATGTTCGCTACCATTTTATAAAGGAGCAAGTGGAGAATGGAATCGTGGAGCTATACTTTGTCCGGACTGAATACCAACTGGCTGACATCTTCACCAAACCTTTGCCAAGAGAAAGATTCAACTTCTTGATCGAAAAGCTCGGTATGAGAAGCATGTCTCCGGAAACGTTGAAACGTCTGGCAGAGGAAACGGACGAGTGATGGTGGTAACTCATATCCTGTATCATATGTACATAAGAAAACATAAAAACACAAAAATATTTTTCTTTTCATATAAATTTTTTCAAAAACAAATTAAAAAATCAGAAAAGTATAAAAATATGTATCTCTGGCATGTCTTCTGAAAATCGATAACATTTACGGCCTTAGAAATGTCATTTAATAATGATACGAGGCTGTAAATGAAGTTCGAGCAGAAGTTTCAAAAGCTTTCAAAACATGCCAAAATGGCTTGCTATTATTTCAGATAGCAACCCGGTCATCATCTTAAAGGCAAGTATTTCAAAAAGAAAACTTGACCTCATAACGGGAATTTATTCTCGGGCATGGTCTACTTTATGACCATGCAAAGGCTTGTGATTACGTTGCATCACAACCCGTGCTTCCTATATTCCATAAGTGTACGTGTCAGTGCGCTTATGTGTTAAAATAAGAGAAATCTTATTTTTCATGGTGTTTGGTTTTTTCTAAATTAAACAATATGTCATCAGAAAATGCTTTTCAAAGACATTTGACCACTCAAACAACGACTACAACTCTTTAAATAGAAAACAGGTCATTGTTTGAGGGGGAGAATATGTCAAATATCTTCTTCATAAAATCAGTTTTGTGATAATGGAAAAGGTTTTAAACAATAACGGGTTATCAATTAAAGGGGAGTTAATTAAGTTTAGCTTATGTGAGCCTTAACTGTTATGTGTTTATGCCTTTAGGGAGTATATGTGCAAATATAAGTTTTTAGGTATGCTAGTTAAAACATTAGGGACTATTTGTGCCATTTGTTGAACTTTACTTGCCTAATAAAACTTGTATATAAAAAATGCATAGGTTATGAAACTTGAGGGGGTGAATGTGTCAAAAAAAAAAAATTGTATAAACACTTTCACCCACCCCGTTTTTCACACACACAAACACACTTATCAAAAAATTACCCTCCCTCACCTCATTCAAAACGTCACCCTCAATCGTTCGTTTCAGTTGTTTTTCATAACAAAAGGTAAACTAAATCTTGTTTACACCTCCTAAACAACACATACCTCAAAGGAATTAGTGTTTTATCCTCGATTGATCACGAAATCCCTAAATCTTCAATTAGGGTTCTTCAAAATCAAAAGTGGTTAAAACCTTAAATTGAATGAGGGGTTTTGTTTTTTAGGTGTGTAAAACACTCGCTTAAAACAGTTTATTGATTGGTTAACATATGCTTATGATTTGGTTAATTCTTGTTCTCAAAATTTAGAAGCATAGGGAAATAAGGAAAATATAAGTGGGTTTTGTGTAAGAAAGTGGTATTATGTATTCTTGAATGTGTTTGAACCTTTTAACCTCATCCTTGTTTGTAGTTTCTTGTACGGATGCATTAAAATGAATAAATATGCTCGTTTTTTTATCGTTTTTAATGATTCTGTGGCTAAATGTTGTTCTAAATGAACCTAAGAGTTATACATCTGTTAAGTATGTTATTTGAACACTTCTTGATACTTAAAATTTCATGTATGTGAAAAAATATGTTATCAAATGCCTATGTGAGGCGTATTAACGACGCCTTCAGAAGGCGAGTTGAACGAACTTTCTTCAGAAGCGATAACAACACCTTCACGAAGGTGAAGTTAACAACTCCCTTCAGAAAGAGAGTAACAAACATAGCCTCACGCGGCGAGTTTAACAACCTCAGAGGTGGGAATGATGCGAATTATCATCATGGATTAAAGAAGCTATTTTAAGAACAATCAAGTAGGAGGTGATTTATGCAGTCCCACTAATGGGGGGGGGAGGCGAATTAACAGACCCTACTTAGAGGTGATGTAACACACTCAATAGGAGGCGATTTAGCAATAGATTTAAGGAATTTTTAAGATTGAATTTTTTCTGAAGGCAATTTAAAACTCAAGTTAGGTAGCTAATTAAATTGGTTTAATTTAGCAATCTAAACAAGTTAAGTAGCGGGTTTATTTTATACAAAAATTACTGTACTTTCCCAAAAACCTCGCCTAATTACTAAACTTCATTTTGTTTCACTTTGGGTTACTAAACTTATGAAACATCACATTTAGGGTTACTCAAATTTAGGCGAGTTACAACTCTATGTAGGAGGCGATTTATCAATCCTCTATAGGAGGCGATTTAACAACCCTACTTAGGAGGCGATTTAACAATCCTTAATAGGAGGAGATTTAGCAATGAATTTTAAGGAAATTTAAGATTGAATTTTTTTCTAAAGACAATTTACAACTCAAGTTAGGTAGCGAATTAAAATTGGTTAATTTAGCAATCTAAACAGGTTAAGTAGGCTATATATCAAGGTTCAACAAGAATATCTAAACATGTCTTAGGTTTCCTTATTCTCTACTAGTTAGTTTGAATAGGATTCCAAAAAGCACTATTTCAGTTGTCTTAATGCCTTTCACATTATGCCCAATTAAGTTTCCCTTCGGATGATTAGATCTTTGTCAATCATGCTAAAGGCCTTAATGAGCCTAATCATTAAAATGATATCACAACATGAATCAAGCTTAAGTATTCAACAAACAAAGGCCTTATAGTGTGTTATATATAAAATTGGTTATATATATAAACTATATTGGTCAAATCTTAGTAGAAACATGAATACCACTCAAGCTCAATAGAAAGCCCTTGATGATGCTCTTGTTGCCCATGCGGACCGTCTTGAGTTCGGGAAATGCAACATGAGACTCAAAACAGACATCAAACCAAAAGAGGCTACATTTTAAGTGGTGCTGGATGCTTGCTCTTACTCCTTCTACCAAGAATTACTGATCACTGCACGAAACGTTTCTTGTTATTTATATGCTAGAATTTTCTGGGCTACAGTTTCCGTTCATAAAGTCATCCTTCAAATTCACGGTATACAAGAAGAATTTCTCAAATCAACTGTTGTTATGTTCAGAGATATTCTCAGTTTTGCCCTAAATTCTAGGAAATAAGTTTGAAGGACCTCCACTGGAACATTGATATTCTCTCTTTCATTAGAGATCTTGGGCACTCTGGAGATATCATTTATCTCACTGATGTGAATGTTGACTACTTACATCAACCATGGAGAGCATTTTCTACCTTCATCAATAAGTGTTTAAGTGGCAAAGAAACTGGAATGGACAAGATTCGTCTGTCCCGTGCTCAAATTCTCTAAGGTATGTTTTTTATAAGGAAGGAACATGAATAGTGTATATACTCTGGGAAGATTTACGTTTAATGTTCCAGATGAATACAAAGTGCTAAGAAGACAAACAAGATAGTCATATCTCAGATTCACAAAGGGCATCATTGATTTAATTCATGCAAAGGTTCAGTCTATTTTAAGCGAACAAGATTTTTTAGCTCCTGATCGAGATGACACCATGGGTTTACTTCTATGAGTGGATGTATCTCCAGGACAACGACAGATACTCAAGTATATGGTACCATTCTCCTAAAGGAATTTAATAAACCCAAGCTATTGTTGGAATCCAAAGCTTTCCAGAATATTATGCTTTTTGCTTCTGGAGAGGAAAGCTCCAAACCAAAACGTACGTTCGAAAGAAAGATGATTCAGGACACATTCCTTAAGGAAGAAGGACTGTTCAAGTACTTAATGGGTTTCCAGACTCATGGGGTAAAGTAAGGTGGCTAAATCTGATAAGAAAAAGCAACATGTAAAGATGCCAAAAGCCAAAGGAATAAATGTATTATTTGATGGTTGGCATTAATGAGCTAAAATATGAAGCTCGGGGCTACCATAGAAGCAAGACTCAATTTATCATATCTCACGAAAGTGGACTCGGGTGATGGAGTTGACACTAAGTCAAAGGTTCCTGGATGGAGCAACAACACAAAAGGTCATTGGTACAATGAAGGAGCTGGTGTCACCCTGAGGTTCCTGATGTACCTTAATATGACTTAGAGAGTGAAGGAATATTGGATATTGTACACATGGTTATGAGGCTGGACGGAAACACGTGTCGAGGGGGCGTCCGGTGACAGCATAAATATACATCACACAATGATACAAGGAAATGGTCTCTAGGGTACGTTTAGAAATCCAACAACGTTGCATTAAATGCAAAATAGTTAAAGTTTTATAGGGTTTATAGGATTAATATGCGAATGCGAATAAAAAAGTTTTAGAAATTGAAACGATGTTAAAATAGATAATATTAGTTAGAAAATCGGTTCCAATACAAAGCGACATTCTTATAGCTATCATAGAATCTACAGCTAAATGCACTGGAGATAAACATGCTAACAAAGTCAGCCATAAAGTTGGTGAATTTTCATAGGTTTGTATTTGATAGAAGAATGGACCACAAATTTTTGCAAAAACAAGTGACAGTTATAGGAGATAAACACTTCACATAAAAGATATTTGTTGTGCTAGCTAATGGTACACTAGGCTAAATGTAATGGGAGCATGCAAAATGCTTAATTGAATTGACGGTCGGCGGTAATAGAGAGACCATCATAGGCGCTTAACGTATCACTCGACACTATGGTATACGTTTCGATTTGATCTTGTAAGAGCTACTTACAGGACAGGGATGATTTAGTTCCACATCGATCTATTTATAACACTCGGCATTACTTACCAATCCAAACTGAATCCAACTTATCATAAGTAACTAACGGTTCATGATAACTCGGGCATACAAGTTTCAACAATTACTTAGGCAACACGTAAACAAGATTGGAAAAAACGTAAAGCATTTGTGTCCAATGTTTAAAAGCAAGCAATTTTTCTCACCCCAAATAGTAAAGCAATAGTAGTAAAAATGTGGGGCTATTAACTCACCTTAGCAAGATGAGCGAACTGTAAATCACGTAAATGAAAGATGATATAGAAATCTAGCCGCGACCTAGATAAATAACGCGTCTTAGGAAAACGGAAAGTATACTAAATATAGCACGAAACGCTTAATATAGAAAGACATCCATGTGTGTTTGTGTTTTGGTTTTTATTTATTAAAAACGACTTAGTAAAATTATAACGTTCTTCGTTGAATCCCGACATTTTTCCCAAAAGTTACCATTTATAGAAAGTTTCCTTTTTAGGAAAGATTTTAGTTTCAAGACGTTAATACCGTCCCCTATATTTGTTAAGTTTCCATATTTTTAAAACGCACTAACTAGTCTTAGTCGCTTAATTTCTATGTCCGTTTCGCTAAAACATAATAAAAGTTACTATTTTTGGAATCCTACCTCATTTATCAAACCCGACATCATTTACATGTTTTTATGACATTTCAAATGTTTCTAATTATTAACCTAATGTTTTTATATGTTTCGCCAACGTTTAGAAAGTCTAAAAATGTCCGAAAACCTCATTTTATTTTCCAAACAGCACTACATCAAAAGGGTTTTGCCGAAAAATGTTTCAAGTTTCATTTGGCTATAACTTGACCGTTTTAAGTCCAATTTTAGTGTGCGATATATGAAAATCTATCTATTTGAGACGAGCTCTCCAAAGACTACCTTTACGCCTTTTGAAAACATTCCTAAGTCGCCCAAAACCTCAAAACAATTTCGGATCAGCAACTATGTATTTCACAAACGCTTCTAAAAATCACACCAAACTTCACAATAGGGCCCAGTCTAGCCTAATCTCCTTTCACAACTAATCCGCAACAAAACCATACCTAAAACTAACATAATCCCTTTATTTTATTGTTGCAACTCACTTTTCAACTCACCTCACCAAGATCATAAAGTCATAAACATATTACTTTCATTTTTATAAAAGATGACCGTCAAATTATCCCTAAGGATTACTTTATCAATAAAGATCTAGAATATCTGAAGGGTGAAGACTTAAGCAGACGATACTCAACTTCTGTGACAAAGACAAAGGCTGCTACTTATGAGCTTAAATGGATCGAAGACTTGGTTCACGAATTGTGGAGTCTTGTAGTGGTGAAATATGATCAACATGCTTACTTTGGCACTTCACACTAGGTCCCAAACACCAAAGCTTCTATGGATATGCAAGCAACTTGGCTTCATCTAAAGATGTTTACTCCAGAAAAATAATCATTGCAGTTACTAGGCTTACAATCATGAAGAAGTATGACTACGATTACCTAGAAGAGATTGAAGTTCGTCGAGATGATCAGAAGCTATATACGTTTAAAGAAGGTGATTTCAAAAGACTACGTCTACAAGACATTGAAGACATGTTACTTCTACTCGTTCAACAAAGCGGATTCAATGTCACAAGCGATGAACGGTATGTTTGAATGTGCATAACTATGTCACAAGACGGATTGTCATTCAAAAGCGGGTGGAAGATCTTCAATTAGGTGTCGAAAGCTATCAAAAGAAGCTCAACCTCACTAAACCCGACACATACAAATTAAATATCAGGAACAAAACCGCATACACTTCATACTCAGACCGTCATGGAATAATATATGTGGATCAGTTCGAGAGGAAGAGCTAGATGCGAGACGGATAACTCTATAATTTTAAGTTATGGCACCTCAATGAATGTTCGAACTGCCTTCATGACATTGCTGGCGGAATAAGAATGGAATATCCTCAATGAGGAAATGGAGCACAACTTAGACAAGATAAGGGCTGCGGGTTAATTGTACAGTAATATAGACAAGCAGCTTTATCAGAGGAGGTTGATGCGGAATTTAGAGATGTTCGTTGGTGGAAGGATATACGAGAAAGATCTCAGGCTACTGGAAAGGACAATATGACTTTGTCATATTTTGTCTCAACAAATTTCAGGTCAATTTCCCGTATATAATAAATCTAGTGAATATGTATATAAGTAGTGTAGACTATAATTAGGCTTATATTGTGTTTGAGTACAAATTTTCAAGAATTTCTTAGTAAATTCAAAAAAATTCAAATTAACGTACTCAAACACTATATAATTACCCTCAAAAATTAAGGGGGAGCATTAATATGTTCCTATTGCGGCTTGTTAATAATAGGACATTCTTTCCCGAAAGCATTAAATTGAATCCAATGAATCCAAAAAACAAGCGACCTTAATATTATTGATAAGGGGAGAAAATGTGATTAAAATATATGGCTAATAATGTGATTTTTAAGATCTCAAGTGTACATTATCCCATATATGTACTAAACTCTTTTGATTAATCGATGCACATATAAAGGGGGAGCAAATGGTTACGTGATTGGCTGTATTATGGAAATACTAAAAGACCGACCATTTATATTACTGCATTAGAGTTATAAGGTGGTTTAATTTAAGGTATTCAATACGCATGATCAGCCAGAACCGGAGGAATCTTCCCAGGGATATTCCACTAGATAGTGTAGTAGTCCTTAGGTATGAAAAAAGGAGTAAAAGTGAGAATAAGGGAAGAGTGCCGACTGAGATGGAGCTAGTACTGGAACAAACCCTACAAGGTACTAGTTATGAATTCTCGATAAGCGCTAAAGGGGTTGAAGAATTAAAAAGAAAAGTTAAGATAAAGGGTGAAAAGAAAGAAGCCCTCCTTACACTTAGGCAGAAATCGGGTCAATACATCTGCTGTCGAGAATCACAAAGATGATTGCTGACATTGAAGTTTGACATCATGGACCCAGTAGAAACCGGGTTAATACATCTGCTGTCAAGAATCACAAAGATGATTGCTGACATTGAAGACTGACATCATGTACCTAGTGATGCAATGCACAACCCTCCCTAGCCACTCAGAATCTCTTAAAAGATTTTTGTTTCATTTCTCATGGAGATTACACGCATTTCTATCAACTTTTTCACTCTGAGACAATTGGTATTGAAAAGGTGGCAGTTTGCTCCTGCCTTCAATCACTAAAACTAAAGTGCACTATTGAGTCTAGAGCCAAAAGAGATCATCCATAAATCTCATTAGGACACTTGACAAAGTTATGCTTGCTAAGTCACGTAATGTGAATAACAAGTAATATATAAAGATTCCTACGCATTATCCTTATGATTTTGCTAGAACATCCAAGTGATACTTAAGTATTCATAGTGAAGATAGAAATCCTACTTGAGCTAACATCAAACAAGCTCATGGTAGGTGACTTGTGTAATTCTATATGAATCAAGCTTGTGACAACCGGAAAGAAACGATGGTACGATTCTATATGAATCAAACTTGTTCTAGGATATGAATTAACGATTGATAAATTTTGAAATGTTTAAAACTCTCGATGTGTCGCAAAAACACTTTAGCAAGTGACACGTCTATTGATTTTTAAATCAATTTTTATTTCAATCGGTGAGATAGTAACTCGATGGTTTACTTATACCGTTTTGTCTGCTTTGAGACGTTTCGGTAATGAGAACAGCTAGTACAGCTGCAAAAACCTATTAAGAAGATTCTTTTGAATTTTATCTGATCACAAGCAGTATTTATACTGATCAACGGGGAAACGTGGTTATTGCAACCGTATTTGACAAAGTAACAAAGACACTTTCGTCTATATCTATTGATTATCACTAACCTAAACCTGCAGGTATTCTCGATGATGGCAACAGCTAGACGTGGACGAGTCAGATTCATAGCCACATGCTCATACTCGACCTACATTCATAAAGACATCATGAAAGCTCAAGTACATGTTTCAAGATTTCTGCTATTCTGATACCATACGTCTTTCTTGAAGCGACAAAGTAATTTGTTGATACCCTACGTCCTCCATAAATTGACAAAGTATTAAAGTTAAAGAATATCAAGAAAGATAGCTACACACGCTTTCAATATGAAGAACAATATGAGCATGTCGATTCGAAGGTTACAAGTGCACAAGATGGAAAAGATCACAAAATGATGATAAAGGAGATTGTATTTAGCTGATGATTTCTAAGTGCTCAAGATTATATTCTCAAGTCAAAGATGCAAGTCACATCCTAAAGTCAATGATCACTACAACATATCACAAGCTAATGATTAAAGTTAAAGACTACGAGCTCAAGACTAAAGTCAAAGCATAGTAAGCTAGGTTTAAGTTTTTGTAAATTGTAGTGACCTCCCTTAAGGGGAGATTCTTAGAAACACGAAAAGTATCGGTCACTACCAATATAGTTAGTCGTAGCTCGTAGATTAATCATAAGGTTAAGATAGAAAGCAAATCGGGCTAAAGGCCCATGGAAAGCCTTTTGAGAGGCCCATGGCCGGTTACATGTATGAGTATAAATACCCTCTCTACACATCGAGAGGGTGTTGGTTGGTTGGTTAGTTCATTTTCACATAATCTAATCTTTCTTTCTTTCTTACTTTCTTTTACTAAAACCTTCCTCCCATCTACTTTCTCTCTCTAGAATTTCTTCATAGTTATTTGATGTTATAGACTGCTAGCATATTCTTCAAGCTTCAATTCTAATATGTGTATGTGACTTAACTGGTGTTTTAGAAAGGGACGAATATTTTAACCAGAAAGCTTGTTCTATAGACAATTCTTTTTGAGTGAGAAAATGTTTACCAAAATCTTCTTTTATCTTATTCAATTTTGAATAGTTACTTAGAGAAATCTTAATATTCTTTTTAATGGAATTGGATCATTTTATTTATCAAGAATCTTTGATCGACTCTCTTCTTCCAAAATCAATGAATCTTCATCATCAGTCATTAAAATCATAGCATGTTCTTTAGCAATAACACTACCATCATATAATGTTGGTTGAATCCGCTGAGCTTTTTCAAGATGAAACAAATTTTGATAACCAAGAGCTTTTTTGTGAGTGTCTTCATAAAAAACATATGGTTTCATTAGCATATGCATTGCTTGCGTAGATCTATACATCTTACAAATAATATTCTCTAGTTCTTTATTTTGTTTTTCCAAAACAATCTCCTTATCAATGTATTTAGACTCTTTTTCTTTAGACTCTGTTTTGAAAATAGTTAATGTTTTTGATAAAGACTCCTTTTCTTTGACATTGTTAGAAAGAGTTTGTTTAAGTGTATCGTTCTCCTGCTAAAAAGCTTCAAGCTTTGCATTTCTATCCTGAATCAAATCATCCATTTAAGAATATATTAATTTTTCACGTTTATTCAAATCTACATTAAGTCTTTGTTTAAAAATGGCGACTCGTTCTTTGTATCTCTCAAGCTCAGCGATTAATGATTTATTTACCATTTTATTTGTCTGATTTTCCTTATCTAGATGAGCTACGTGATCAGTTATTTGTTCAACAAAAAATGGCACCAATAAATCATTAGGTGTAGAAGGATTAGTATCCTGAATAACCGCATCTTGTGACTCTTATAGATATTGAGAGTACGAAATGATATTACTATCACTATGTATCTCATTATCTTGAAAATTGTCAACATGTGTTTGTTCAGAATACTGCATCTCTTGCAAATCCTGATTAATCATATCATTCAGATAAGATCCGAAATATGGTACCTCAGAGAGAACATCAAGACACAGCTTGAAAGATTTGCTATCAGAAATGCTTTAGCTGAGGATAAGTCATCACAATCTGAGTCATATGCATCCAAGTCGTTAGTCTAGAAAGCTGACTTCTAAGGGATTGTCTACTGAGCAACTGGAGCTTTTGATATTCCAGGGTCTGCTAAAAATACAAGTTGCTCTTCTTCCAACATCTGACTCGCTTCCTAAGCTTTGGCTAACATTAATTTCTCCTTAAACCATGCAGCATTCCTTAGCCTTTTTGGCTGAGTACATTGTCTTGCCATATGCGTTTCTTCTTGACAGTTATAACACTTTACAACTCTTGGTTGACTAGCTGCAGAATTTCCCTTTGAAGTAGTGGCAATTCCTCAATTTTTAGTACCAGCATAACTCTGATTTTGTCTTCCTTGAACTTGTTGAACTATGACTTTACCATCTTGAATGGTTGCTTGATTTCTAAGATTAGACGATGTTCTGAGTTGATTATTTGATAATGGAAACCTTGAAGCTACAGCAGATAGAAATGCCATTTCTTTGTTAATGCATTCAATCAGATCTTCTCCTTGTTGAAACATAGGAACATTGAGACTAGTGTCCAATTAGGAAACATTAGCTTGAGATTGTTATGTCACTAAAGGAGATATAAATGGTGGAGGGGAAACTAGATATTGTTGTGGATTGACTAGATTGTGATGGTTTTGATGATGAATGGGTGCTGCATATGCTGGTGTGAATTATTAAGGATGTGGATACATTAAAGAGCCTGAATGTTATGGTAACCGAGATGGATTGTATAGAGTTGGAGAGTTGGCTACGAATGCAAGAGGATTCAGATATCTTTCACGTGTGATACTAACTTCTTTATCATGTCGTTTATGTTGACTAAGATACGCATACAACTAATCATAGTTGGTGGTATACAAACTCTAAAATAACTTCACATCAGTGACAAACTTACTTCATTCCGATGGAAGAGCATTTAGAAACTCGGTATTGACTTAAAGTTGTTGCATTTTCATCCCAATAGTATGCATGTCATTGATAAGCTAAGAGAATCTCCAGTAGTACTCATATAGTGTTTCACCCTAAACATAAGCATACTTATCAAACAAGTTGTACAATCTGCATTCACGTTCTTAGTATGATAATTTAGTGCCTTTCATTAGCATCTTGACTCTATCCCAAATATCCTTAGCCGCCTTTTGATGGTTAACAAGTGCATACATATCGGGTGGACGACCATGAAGAATGATATTGGTTGCTTAAACATCACAGTCATCTTGAAGATGTTGTGCTTTAGTGAGTTCAGAGTAATTCATAGGTCTAGTTTGCCTATTTTCTTCAACAGTTGGATAAACCAATAGACCATTATCGATTGAATCAAGCATCATCCTACAATGTTTCTTCCCTTTAATGAATAGACGTATACGACTTGCCCATGAATCATGACGGTTCTAAGCTCCAGCAATAATGATGTGTTCTGCTAAAATAGTCATCTTGAATTAATTAAGAAGTTAAATGATTAAAGAATGATCGAAGAGTGATAAAGGAGGATTATGTTAAGAGTTGTTATTGTTGGTGATTAAGATTGATGTATCACATGATTTTACAAATCTTCACTAAAATCGAGAAATCCAAATATTTTACGGGATTTTACAAAGTAAGACAAACCGTAGAAAATAAAATCTTTTTGTGACTGAATATGACAAATATAATGTTTTGCATGTAATGTTTCACTTGCAATGTTTTGCTTGGATTATGACTATGTAATGTTTCGCTTGAAAGAAGAAAATTGGAAAAAGTTTCATTTTACACAATTACGTATTTCGCTTAAACTAACAACCTGTCATAAATCGCTTGCTAACATATTTCGCTTGCTAACATATTTCGCTTGGACATATTTCGCTTGACCTAAGAACAATTAATCAGAGTTTTGTTTCCTAGATATGAGATAAATCACTTGAGGTCAACCAGTCATATTTCGTTTACAACATATTTTGTTTACCACATATTTTCCTTATTGTCATATTTTGCTAGCATCATATATATTTCGCTGTCTTCAACACATATTTCGCTAGCTTCAAATAAAAATGTATTTTTTCACAAGAAATACCAAAAACTCACCCTTTTGACGTTTTACCTTGATTTTTCTTGCGCAACTAGTTATCTTAGACCTAGATCTTACTTAAAAATAGAAACTTTAAGACTTTTAAACAAAAAAATCCAGGTTTGATTTTTAAAGCACACGAAAACCCAAAATAACTAAAACTAATAATCTAAACAAGATATAAATGCACACAAGCTCATGATATCACCCCATGGCAACTGATACCAATTGTAGATGTATCAAATCACTTAACAACAGATAAGATAGAAAGTTTAGAGAGAGAAAGTCGGTTGTAGCACTTAGAGAGAGAAAGGAAAGGAAAATAATGTGAATAACCAAACGAATAACCAACCATCTCTAAGGCATGGAGAGGGGTATTTATACCACTTGCATGGTCGGTCACATAAGGATGACTTATGTTGACCTGGTTAGCTTTGTAAGTTTCTAAATATTACGCTACGAGCTATTCTATTATTTTTTGGAAGTGACCGAGTATTTTCTCAATTTCTAACAATAGTTAGCCGTGTTTTTATGTAAAGTGATGGTCATTATATATTCCCGAGCCTTGTATAGGAAATTATAGTTTACGGGAATTCATCTAAGCTAAGTGGGCCTAAGTTATGAGCTTAAAGCCCATTAGATATCAAGCCCGGTCCATGGAAGCCTACCAAAGCCCATGTAGAGAGGGTGTTGCTCATTTTTCTATCTATGTGAAGTAACCATTTTCTCTCTAGTTCTTTCTTTATCTAAATATCTCTCTATCTCTCTCTAAACTTCAAGCAATTCATGTGTATATGTATGTGATTTGGTAAGGCTAACATGTGGTATCTAGACCCAAGGATTCATTAGTGATCGTGTTTAGCTTCTTCAAACAGGTTTTTAGTCGTTTTTTTGTTTGTGGTTCAAACCGTACGCCTTTAAACATTTGATCCATTTTCGGTTATTTTCTTGCCTAGAATGTGTTGTTTTTGATGATCAAGATGTACTTTTGTTAGTTTTATACTTATTAGCAACTTATTTAGGCATCAAAACACGTGTTTGGTTCAAAAATTTCTAGGTTAAAAAA
This sequence comes from Tanacetum coccineum, assembly GCA_026074375.1. Lineage (NCBI taxonomy): Eukaryota > Viridiplantae > Streptophyta > Magnoliopsida > Asterales > Asteraceae > Tanacetum > Tanacetum coccineum. Next base: position 2,302 of record BQNB010074720.1, on the reverse strand, counting down.
GGTTTTTTGAAGCAATCGAAGTATGTTTTATAAATGAAGCGAAATATGTTGAGTGAAACATGTTCCAAGCAAAGCATGATTGACCATATTATGTAGGTACAGGTTACACATTCCAAGCAAAATATTACATTTCCTAAAACAGAGTGCTGCTAAAATTTACATATTCCAAGCAAAA
>BQNB010074719.1:0-31696 GCA_026074375.1 Tanacetum coccineum | reverse complement strand
CTTATACTTTTCAGAATTTACAATTTCAGTCCCTCTATTTTAATTAATTAATTTCTAATTACTTATTATATGCAATTAAGCATTTTAATCCAAAATAATATCAATATGACATTTTATACCCCCAAACTTATTTTATACAGAATATATTAAATATAATAACATGTCTAAAACAGACCCCATAGTTTCAAAAATTATAAAACAAGTCCTTATACTTTTAAAATCACAATCGGCTAACAAATAAATCACTAAAACCATAATTAAAATTTTCCCCAAACATTTCCCAATTTTTATACAATAATTAGCATTAATAGAACCTGGAAAAATTATTAAAACCCTAACCCTAATTTTATTTCTTTCCATTTTCCTTTTATTCGAAATCGGCAAACCAAGTTAAATCCCAAATAAATATTTCGAATCTTTTATAAATTTTTCCAACAATTTATCTAAGTCATATATGATATAAAAAACCTTAAAAAAATATAAAATCAATTTGACAAGTCTTATTAATGCCGATTTCCTAATTAGCTAAAAATTAGGGTTTTAAACATGTTTTAATTTATAAAATCAATATAACATGGATGAATATTTTTCTTAAGCATAGAACGAATTATTATGATGAAAAATGGGATACAAAAATACCTTTGATGATTCTTGATGATTTTATGAATTTATGCTATTCGGTTGAGTATTTCGAACCAAAACAATTACCACAATCGAACCAAGCCTTAAACAATCTTTCCAATATTTTTCCCACAATCCTTGACCTTCAAAACACCCTATAAAAATCATGCTTTCAATTGAAAGAACTTTGTGCCACCTCTTTTATGTTTTTAGGGTTTCAGTGATTATGGTTTTTAGGTTTTAACAAATAAGATGTATAAAAGAAATATATTAGGTAGTTTGACCAATTTTATGGGCTTTCTAAATGGCTACATCTGACTTTTAACTTGCCAATATTGATTTTGTAACTACCTATATTTAATTTGTAATAAATACATAATTAAATACACTTAATTTCGGCATAACTTATATATTCATAAACATTAATTATTTCCATATAAGGTATTTTAATATTACATAAATTTTCATAATTGTCACATGTTGCATTTTTATAATTTCTAACATTTAAATGAAGTTTATTTAAGCTTTTATGGAATTTTCTTGCATTAGGGGTATTTTGGTAATTTTACACTTGTTGAGATTTTTAGGTTTTACAACTTCTTCCCCTCTAAAAAAAAATTTCGTCCTCGAAAATTGAAATGAACCGGAATGAGAACGAAACGAAAACATACCGAACTAGACAAAGAAATGAGGATAACTAGCTCGCATGGACTCTTCGGTCTCCCAGGTAGCTTCACGCTCTGGGTGATTCTTCCAAAGAATCTTCACAAAAGGAATAACTTTGTTTCTCATGACTCTCTCTTGCCGATCCAGAATGGATTCAGGTTCCTCGGACAAAGACATATCAGGTTGAATTTGATCAAAAGGATAAGATGCGACATGCAATGGATGATAATGGTATCCCCTCAAAAGAGATACATGAAAGACATCGTGAACGTGCGATAACTGCGGAGGAAGCGCCAGACGATACGAAACCTCTCCAATACGTTCCAAAATCTCAAACGGACCTCAAACGGTACCGATGAATCGAGACTGAGCCTTGCCCTTGAAATCCCAAAAACGTTTAACAAGTTTGTCCTCTAAATGGCGAAACCTTCAGAAATACACGATCTCCAACTTGAAACTCTAAGTCACGTCGATGCTTATCAGCATAACTCTTCTGTCGCGATCTAGCCTCTTTCAGCTTCTCCTTAGCAACAGCCACTTTTTCATTAGTAATCTCGATCACTTTCGATACTTTTTTTTACGTTTTAGCGTATAATTTACGTTTTTGCGTTTTTGATCAAACGGAACCCCGAAAACCTGAAATCTTATCGTGTAAACTTTAGTTATCATTCATCTCATGGTTATAAGTCAAAAATTTTGTTCATGTCCCCCCTTTTATTATTTTCAAACGCCTAAACCAGACCAAAGCAACCATAAGTCTTGAAATTAAATTAAAGGCATCTTTTTTTCAAAATCTCATGCATGTGTATGAAAGTGACACATGAGGAAGTCCATCTCATGCACACATAACCATCCAAGATAAATACAAATGTATACTTACACATTTTGACCATGTTTGACTAACTCTTATCTTAGATAATGAACCATGGTCCCAAAATTTGAACCATATGGTCCTTGTGGCTTGCCTTTGCCGAATACACACACACACAAACACACTTTGGTGTGAGTTGGTTACTTACTTGGACATGTGGTTACTCAAAACCCTAATGCTTGGCCTATAAGTACATACACATATCACAACTTAAGGTTTCACTCTTCATCTTCATAGCCTCAAAAATTTCTCATCTCTCTTCTTTCCCTCTCCTTGCTCATGGCAAATAAACACCCATCTAGGGTTTCTATATCTTTAATTTTTTACATAATCCAAGTATACTATGTTCATTTCTAAGGTCATCTAAGGTGGTTTGAAGTATTGGTTCATTGATTTAATGGTTTAATTCAAGATCTACAAATTAGGGTTTGGTTATTATTTGGGGTTTTTCAAGATCTAAGTCTTCCATCATCTTCTATCATATTTCTTAAGTTTGTTCTTCATTTTGTAAGCTTACTTCGAAACTTATGCTTTCATTTCTACTTTCATTCATTATTTACTTATGTTCTTGCATAGATCTATAAGTCCTATGGTGTTTGTGTTAATTTTTCTAAAAGAAATGAAATAACATCTTGACATCTTTTATAAAAATGGAAGTAACATGTTTATGACTTTATGATCTTGGTAAGGTGAGTTGAAAAGTGAGTTGCAACAATAGAAATGAAGGGATTAGGTTAGTTTTAGGTGTGGTTTTGTTATGGATTAGTTGTGAATGGAGATTATGCTAGATTAGGCACTATTGTGAAATACATAGTTGCTGATCTGAAATTGTTTTGAGGTTTTGGTCGACTTAGGAATGTTTTTTCATAGGCGTAAAGGGGTAGTTTTTTTTGGGGACTCGTTTCGAGGTAGATAGATTTTCATTATTTCACTAAAATTTCAGTCTAAAACTCCAAGTATAGCCGAAATAAAACTTGAAACATTTTTCAGCAAAACAATTAACATAGGTGTTGATGTGAATAGTAAAATGAGTTTTCGGATGCTTTTAGGATGATTTGAGCTTTTAAAACACTAGCAAAACATATAATATCACATATATATTGATTTGTATCATTAGAAACGTCGTTAAACTATTTTAGGAAAAGCGTTAAGGTTACTAAAAATAGTAACTTTAGTAAATTTTAGCAAGATAGGCATGGAAGTTAAACGTTTAGGATTATCTAGTGAGTTTAAGGAAATATAGATTAAGCAAATATAAGGGACAGTATTAATGTCCCGAAACTAAAAACTTTCCTAAAATAGAAACTTACTAAAAATGGTAATTTTTGGTTAAACCGGAAGCCCGAAATTTAACAAAAAACTCTATAATTTTATTTAGACACGTTTTGTTAATTAAGTCAAAGCACAAACACTCATGGATAACTTTTTCTCTTATAAACGATTCATGCAAGTTTCGTATACTTTCCGTCTTTCTAAGATGCGTCATTGATTTAGGTCACAAGTAGAACCTCTTGGCATTATATCTCTTCATTGATATTTATCTCATCATTTGTTAAAGGTGAGTTAATAGCCCTATGTTTTACTACTTTTACTTTACTACTTTGGGGTGAGAAACATTGCTTGCTTTTAAACTATGGACACAGTTACTTTACGTTACCTTTTCATGATTACGTGTTGCCTAAGTTGCGAATAGACCACTAATGTCGAACTATCATGAACCGTTAATTTCTTGACCGGAGGACCGGTTGAGTGAGCGCGAATGTTGTAAATAGATTTATTAGGACTATTTATCCCTATCCGGGTAAGTAGCGCTTACTAGATTTGGGAGACACAAACAAACAGATATATACCATGTCGGATTTCACTAGGTTATCTTGGTCAAATACCTCTAGGGCAGTTAATTTCTTGATTGGCATATAATATGCTTCTTTGAATTGAGCCTCGATGTCATGAGCTTAGCGCAATAGTAAATACTTTTTTTATGTGAAGTTGTATCTGTTATAACTGTCGCATGCGTACTGTGAACATGTGGTCCACTTTCATTACTAAATTCAAACCTATGAATTCACCAACTTTATGTTGACTGTTTTAAGCATGTTTTCTCAAGTGCTTAGCTGGATTATTCTATTGAGGTGTCAATTGAGTTGCAATGCATTTCCGGTGGTTCTATTCACAAGAATCTTTATCTTTAATATAAATACTCATTGTTTTAAAAACATGTTATGGTTCCGCTGCATTTGTCTTAAGCTTCCGCTAAAACTATTTCTTTTTTTTAAGAATATTGTAAAGACATTATATTATTTTTAATATCGAAGCAACGCGTGTTTATGTATTATCAAACGATCCATATAGTGTTCGTGTCACATTATGATAATTACTTTTGTTATGTAATAACGATGCCGTTCCACGCCCCAGACAAACGTGTTTCCGCCGGCCCCATTTGGGGGTGTGAACAATTGGTATCCAAAGCCATGTTAAAGTTGAAAAATTTCAAGCTTATACTAGGTCTATGTCCTATAACCATCAAGTGATCCTACGTGTTTCTTACCTGCTTACACATATATTAATAAATAATTGCACAATAAAAACTCACACACCACACACACACACACACACACAACACACACAATCACATATATATATATAAATATAATAAATATCTATTAAATATATATATATATATATATATATATATATAAGTGAAAATTATATATATCATATTGCCATAATTATTTTATACACCATTTTGCCATATCATATTTTGCATCATACTTATTTATTGGCATTGCACGCACTTAGCATGGTTTCATGTACATACCTGTTGCACTGGAGGTGGGGGCGGATACTGTCGCTTCACCTGTCAAGGTACTTGAGCTAGATACTCATTCATCGTCAGAGTCTGGTCCATCAAAGAGTTCACTACCTCCTGTACCAGTAGCTCCTATGGTTTCACCATTTCTATGTTTGGACGATTTTGAGTCGGACACTAAGTTACCCGAGAGACATGTCTTATATACACATCATGATGCCATGGTTGCTAGATGGAGGAGCAGAGTTGCATCACGACCATATTCACCATCGGGATCATCATCACCTACTGCTTCTACTTCAAAGATCCCTAATGCTCCTATTCTACCAGCACCACCCACTATTGTTGCACCATCTACTGATATTATCTCACCTATTGTTGCACCACCTAGATTTCATCAACGACGAGATGTTCTTATCCGACTTGGATAGGATATCCTTTTCGATCGACCTTAACGTACCCATCCTAATGGGCCACGTAAGGTTTTGACTGCAAGGAAGATCGTTGAACGACTTCCTTCTCATTGCTTGGCGTTGAGGTACACATCACATCACTTATTATCAGATCATTTTACATCAAACTCTACATCAGATTCCACATTAGATTCATCATCAGATCATTCATCATCAAACCATTTTCTAGCAGATCATTCTTCATCAGGTCATTCTACATCAGATTAGTCTTTATGTGGGTATTCTTCACCGTCACTACCCCTTGGCATGAGTCATATGTTATGGCTACAGTCACCTTTGTCGAGTACATGTTTCTCATCTACTGCAGAGAGTTCTCCTTCTGACGCATCGGCTACTACTTCTTATAGATGTTCACATTCACCATCTCATTCTGCAGGACCATCCCGCAAGAGGTGTAGATCCCCTGTTGCTATTGTACCTTCATCTATCCCTGCTTCAGGAGCATTAGTTCCTAATCATGCTGATCTTCTTCCTTCTCACAAGAGGTTTAGGGATTTTATTTCACTAGAGGATAGTGTTGAGGATGACATTGATGCAGATGTGTTGGCAGATATTAAGGTCGATGTTGCGGCTATTGAGACTGTAACAGCTATGGATGTTGAGGCTGGGATTGATGCTGGTATTGGTATTGAGGTTGATGTTGGGGTTGATAGAGAGGACGAGGATGAGGAAGTCGAGTCCAGTGATAGAGGTACCATAGAGGTTGGTGTGGATGTAGTTGTCGGGATTGATATCCCAGTGGGTATGCTTATTCTCGACGTTGTTGAGCGTTTGGAGCAAGTTGAGGAGGTTGTGTAGGGTATTTATGGGCACGTTATGGAGATACCTCTTCAGAGGTTAGAGGATATTGAGTCGAGACAGAGACAATTAGAGGCGGAGAGTTTGATTGCTAGTAGAGAGAGAGCTAGTCTGCTTGATCATGTTACGGCCTTGGAGAGGAGCAACATGAGGCTTCAAGACATCTTAAGGATAGAGAGTGTGAGAGTTGCCAGGTTTCAACGATGCATGGGCTATATGGAGGATGAGCTCAGGCAGATCTGTAGGTTTCGTTACTACGACAGGTTGAGGTTTAGGAGATTAGAGGCATTTGCTGCGAGACGTTTGGGTTTTCGTCCCAAGAGTAGTACTGTCACGAGCTATGTATGGATGTTAGACTAGTGGTAGAGCTAGTTATTAGTGGTAGTATTAGTGTAAATGAAGTACCCCGTTATGGGTTGATTGTAACCGACTATGATGCTTTTATATGATATGAAAAGCTTATTATGATTCTCTCGTGTGTTCGTCTCTTATTGTTATTTTTTCGTTCTGGCAAAATGTGTTTTATTTTATTTTTAGCCTTACCTTATAAATCTTATTTACCGTTTATAGTAACTATATCTCGTATCGAATCTCACCGTGTGCTATGTATTGTGTTTAGATCATGGCTATCACTCGCTCTGGTATGACCCCAGAAGTAATTGAAGAACTCATTGCTCAATGAGTGGCGGAGGAGTTGGCTGCTCATGAGGCAAACCGTGCTGCTGGACTGGTTGTTGAAAGTCAAAGCGAGAATGGAGATGATGGTAACAACAGAAACGGTGGGGGAAATGGAGACGGAAATGATGGGGGAAATGGAAACGAAAATGGAGGAGGCAATGGGAATGGAAATCCCAATGGGAATGATAGAGGTGCTATGCATGTCGCCCGTGAGTGTACTTATCATGATTTTGTGAAGTGTCAACCACTCAACTTCAAAGGAACTGAAGGAGTTGTCGGGTTGACAAGATGGTTCGAGAAGATGGAGACAGTATTTCACATCAGCTATTGTCCAGAGAAGTACCAAGTTAAGTATGCTACGTGCACTCTGTTAAACAATGCATTAACTTGGTGGAACTCGCACAAGAGAACCATTGGAGCTGATGCTGCATTTTCCATGTCATGGAGAGAACTTATAAAGCTAATGACTGAGGTGTATTGCCCAAGAAATGAAATTCAGAAAATGGAGACTGAGCTGTGGAATCTAACTGTGAAGGGTAATGACTTGACTGCTTATACCCAAAGATTTCAAGATTTGACCATGTTGTGCACCAAGATGGTTCCTGAGGAGGAGGACCGAGTCGAGAAGTTTATTGGAGGTCTCCCGGATAATATCCAGGGAAATGTGATTGTTGTAGAACCCATGAGACTTCAGGATGCTATCCGGATTGCCAACAATTTGATGGATCAGAAATTGAAGGGTTATGCTGCTAAAAGTGTGGAGAATAAAAGAAGGCTTGATTTCAACCAGAAAGACAACCGTGCACAACAACCCCCTTATAAGAGATAAAATGTTGGTGGACAGAATGTGGCAAGAGCCTACATGGCTGGTAACAATGAAAGAAGGGGATATGTTAGGCCTTGGCCTTACTGCAACAAGTGTAAGCTACATCATGAGGGGCAGTGTACTGTGAGATGTAGTAACTGCAAGAAAGTTAGGCATATGGCAAGGGATTATAAAGCCGCAGTTGCTACAACTACCCGAGGAGCCCCAGAGCCGAATCAGAAGGTTGGTACTTGTTATGAGTGTGGGAGGCAGGGACACTACAGGAGTGACTGCCCAAAGCTAAAAAATCATAACCGTGGAAACAAAACGGGAAACAAGAGTGGGATTGGTGAAGTAAGAGGGAAAGCATATGTACTAGGTGGAGGAGACGCTAACCCGGACTCCAACGTTGTCTCGGGTACGTTTCCTCTCAACAATCCTTATGCTTCTATGTTATTTGATTCGAGTGTCGATAGGAGTTTTGTGTCATCTACCTTTAGTGCTTTACTTGATGTCATCCCCTCTACACTAGATGTTAGCTACGTTGTCAAATTAGCCGATGGGAGAGTTGCTGAAACCAATACTGTGTTTAGAGGTTGTACGTTAGGATTGTTAGGTCACCCATTCAATATTAACCTGATGCCCGTAGAACTTAATAGTTTCGACGTTATCATCGGTATGGATTGGTTGGCGAATCATCATGCGGTGATTGTTTGTGATGAAAATATTGTACGTATTCCCTATGGAGATGAAGTCCTGATAGTCCAAGGTGATGGAAGTGGCTAAGGAAAGAAGTCGAAGTTGAGCATTATATCGTGCACTAAAACTCAAAAAATATATTAAGGGTTGCCTAATTTTTCTGGCACAAGTTACGGAAAAGGAAATCGAAGACAAGGCGGAGGAGAAGCGACTTGAAGACGTGCCGACTGTATGGGATTTTCTGAAAGTCTTTCCAGAAGACTTGCCTGGATTACCACCGACGCGACAAGTTGAATTCCAAATTGACTTAGTCCCTGGTGCTGCACCTGTAACACGAACCCTGTATAGATTAGCACCGTTGGAACTGCAAGAACTGTCTACCCAACTGCAAGAACTTTCTGACAAAGGATTTATAAGACCAAGTTCCTCACCCTGGGGAGCTCCGGTCTTGTTCGTCAAAAAGAAAGATGGATATTTTTGGATGTGTATCGACTACCACGAACTAAACAAGCTTACTGTAAAGAATCGATATCCACTTCCGAGAATAGACGACTTATTTGATCAGCTGCAAGGATCAAGTGTTTACTTGAAGATCGACTTGAGGTCTGGTTATCACCAACTCAGAGTTCGTGACGAGGACATTCCAAAGACGGCGTTTAGGACTCGTTATGGCCACTACGAGTTCCAAGTAATGCCTTTTGGATTGACAAACATACTGGCGGTATTCATGGACTTGATGAACTGGGTGTGCAAACCGTACTTAGATAAATTCATGATTGTTTTTATTGATGACATCTTGATCTACTCTAAGATCAAGGAAGAACATGAAGAACATCTTAAGTTAATTTTGGAGTTACTTAAGAATGAAGAATTGTACGCCAAGTTTTCGAAGTGTAATTTTTAGCTGTCAAAGGTATAATTTCTCAGTCACGTGATTGATAGTGAAGGCATTCATGTGGACCCAGCTAAGATTGATTCAATCGAGGATTGGGCATCACCCAAGACTCCGATATAAATTCGTCAATTTTTAGGTCTTGCCGGCTATTACCGATGATTTATCAAAGGTTTCTCAAAAATTGCCAAGCCTATGGCGAAGTTGACTCAAAAGAGCGTGAAGTTTAATTGGGGTGAAAAGGAAGAAGCTGCATTTCAACTGTTGAAGCAGAAATCGTCTAGCGCACCGATTTGGCTTTACCCGAAGGTAGTGAAAACTGCATGGTTTACTGTGATGCTTCTCACAAGGGGTTGGGCACAATTTTGATGCAAAAGGAAAAATTCATAGCCTACGCATCTTGCCAACTCAAGATTTACGAGAAGAATTACACTACACATGACTTAGAACTTAGAGCTGTAGTGTTCGCTCTCAAAATATGGAGACATTATTTGTACGACATAAAGTGCGTTGTGTTTACTGATCATAAGAGTTTGCAACATATTCTTGATCAGAAGGATTTGAACATGAGACAACGTCGATAGTTTGAGTTGCTGAGTGACTACGACTGTAAAATTTGTTATCATCCGGGAAAGGCGAATGTGGTGGCGGATGCTTTGAGCCAAAAGGAACAGATTAAGCCACTACGAGTTCGAGCTTTGGTTATGACGATTGGTTTGAACCTTCCCATGAAAAATTTAAATGCTCAAGTTGAGGCGAGAAAGGAAGAGAATTATGAAACCAAAGATTTGTGTGGTATGATTAAGAAGCTTGAGCTCCATGCTGACGGAACGTTGTGTTTGAAGAATAGGAGTTGAATACCCTGTTTTGGTGACTTGAGAGCTTTGATTATGCACGATTCGCATAAGTCAAAGTATTCGATCCATCCTGGATCGGACAAGATGTACCAAGATTTGAAGAAACTGTATTGGTGTCCCAATATGAAAGCTGAGATTGCCACCTACGTCAGTAAGTGTCTGCCCAGTGCCAAAGTCAAGGCCGAATACCAAAAACCATCTGGTTTATTGGTTCAACCTGTGATCCTAATATGGAAGTGGGAAAACATTACAATGGATTTCGTTACTAAATTGCCAAAGACGTCGACTGGACAAGACACAATTTGTGTAATTATCGACCGCCTTACTAAATCTGCTCATTTTCTACCAATGAAGGAGAACGACTTAATGGAGAAGTTGACTAGACAATACTTGAAGGAAGAAGTCATGATGCATGGTGTGTTAGTTTTGATCATCTCTGACCGAGATGGTAGATTCACATCTTAATTCTGGCAGTCGCTTCAGAATGCTCTAGGTACTCAATTGGATATGAGTACGGCTTATTGTTATCCCATGATATAATCCAAACACAACTTATAAATAGGCACCAATAAGCTAGAAAATAAGAAGAAAACTTAGAGAGAGAAAGTAGAAAGAGAAACAAGGAGAATATTAGATTAGAGAGAGAATTGGTGGATTACAAGTGAAGCAAATGTAACCAACACCCTCTCCATGTGTGGAGAGGGTTCCTTTTATACCCTAGCCTACTAGTTGGCACATGGGCTTTCTACTAATGGGTCGAGCTTGGCTTATCTTGGGCTTTAACCCTAAACATGGACAATATTAGGTTACAAACCAAGCCCGTTAATACCCGACTAGCCTATTACATTACAAGACTAATTGCGACTAATAAGACCGATAACATTCTTGTTCGACTTATATAAAATTAAGGCTAACAATCTCCCCCAATGTTGAGGTCTCTTTCTTCGAACTCCTCCATTGTTGTGATCTTCTTTAAGTTCTTCTATTTCTATGTTGACATTCTTGTACAACTGATAACATTCTTATAGGAGGTTGTCTTGTTTTATCATTGTCTCCCCTGATGTTGAAGATATTCTTTTTGACGTTTATGCTTTGCCTTGTTTATCTTTGGTCTTAGTATTTGTTTGTTTGTAATGGCTTTGTTCATTCATGCTTTGTGATCTTGATCTTGAGCCTTTATCTTTTGACTTTGAGTTCTTGAGATCTTTATCTTGCATCATCTCCTTGACTTGAATCATCTTGATTTGACTTTCTTGATCAACTTGTGCTCTTGACCAACATGCTCATACTTGTTACATTCTTGTTTGACATATATGATCATAGGTCTAACAATCTTCCCAAAATACGATTCTTTAATTGACTTTGAGGCTCTTTGATGATGGGGAAGTTTAGAATCAACTATCTTGATGTTGAACGATTGACTTTGAAAGCTTGAGTATGAGCATGTGGTTTATGAATCCGACTTCACTGGAATGAGGCTGCAACACCGTCGTCTAAACCTGAAATAAGACAGTTAGCAATAAAAGATGAATATGGCTTTGTCATTCATCTTGAGTTCGGTTGCATTAACCTCCGGTTTCCCGTTTTATAGTATAAATACTATACCTGTGATCAGGTAGATTCAAAGAATCTCCTTGACAGGGTTTCCAGCTCAAAGCGTAGGATCTTCTAACACAGATGTATTAGATTCACCATGCTTGCTAGTTCTCATTACCGGAACGTCTCAAAGCAGACAACACGGTAAGAGTGAATCAGATAGTTACTATCTTTCTGATTAAGTCGTCAATTCATTTACTGGACCAAAATTGATATCCAGTTATCACAAGCTTGATTCATATAGAATCTTGCAAGTCACCTACCAAGAGCTTGTTTGATGTTGGCTCAAGCAGGATTTCCATCTTCACTGTGAATACTTAAGTATCACTCGGATGTTCTGGAAAGATCTCAAGGATAATGCGTAGGACTCTTTGTTACAACTTGTGAACTTTATGGTGTTCAACAAGTGTATTTTGACATTGTGTCCTAATGAGATTTATAATTTGATCTCTTCTAGCTCTAGACTCGATTTGTGCACTTTAGTTTTAGTAATCGGAGGCTGGAGCAGACTGCCACCTATTTAATATCAACAATCTCGGAGTGAGATGTCAATAGATAACGTGTGTATCTCCGTGACAAATGAGACAAGTTTCTTTTGAGAGAAACCCGAATGGCTGGGAAGGGTTATGCATTGCATCACTGGGTCCATGATGTCGTCTTCAATATCAACAATCATCTTTGTGATTTTGATAGATTATGTATTGACCCGGTTTCTGCCTAAGTTGTGTGGAGGGTTGCTTTGTTTTCACCCTTTATCCATACATTTCTTTTTAATTCTTCAACGCCTTTAATGCTTACCAAGACATCATTACTAACACCTTGTTGTGATTGTTCCAATGCTAGCGCTCAATCTTGTCGGCTTTTTCCTCTTATATCATTTTCTCCAATCATGTACCTAAGGGAATATTTTCAACTATGGATGTCTGGGTAGATCTTCGTTCGGTTGGATCGTGGACATATTCCTAACTAACCACCTTATGACTTAGAATCGTCGTGGAATTAATAGGTTGTTGGGTATAGAGATCGAACCATAAAACCATTTTCTGACATTGTTATTTTGAAATACTCCCCTTACACATGTGCTTTGAGATTCGAAATTGTTTAGCACATGAAGGAAAGAGTTGCACTTAGAGTCTTAATGTTCACTTTCTTCTTATTCATATCTTTTAATCACATTTTACTCCCCTTATTTTAAATAATAAACCTCTTAGTATTTTTAATACCAATTGATTAAAATTTGACATAAAAAATTTCCATGGGGGAAATTTTTACCACGTTATGCATGAATTCAGTTTTTGATAGTCCCCTTCAATAGTATATGTGGGATATCAATATTTTTTAAAACTTGATATTGGAATGAATAATTGATATGACACCACAAAATATGAAGACCGGAGTGTGATTGCCTTAAGTGAACAATGTTATGATTGTAATTGACATTATAGGTTTCCACAATTTTATTTTTACAAATGTGTTTTGGATACATAAAATTGACATTTATGTCGATGTACAAACAAATTAAAGGTTTTGTATTTTTAAAAGCTCCCCGCTCAGAAAAATTGATTACATAAAATGTCATTCTGTACTACAATTCTTTGATAATTATTCGAGGAATTGGCTTTAGTGTAGAACACACAATTTTAACAATTACACTTTTTAATGAAAAATCCACAAATTATGTTTTAGCAATTTGACATGAAAGTTATTTTTGAAATTTGTGTTCAACGATTTTAAAAACCATGATAGAGACTTTTCTTCTATTGAAAGGTAAGCGCACTGATGACGTAATTCCCTTTTACCTTCGGGACAAGTTATGCACTGAAATGTTCATAAGTCATTGAGAAAAATTAGAAATGACCATGTTTTGAAAGCATTTGAAAACTCTTGTTGAACTTCAATGACATGCCCGTGTCGATGTTAATAAAACATTTCTAGGTCGTAAATGTGTATCGCATTACAAGAGACATGTCGAGATGATTCTTTTGGAATTTTTGTGAAAATAAAATTGATTTTTTATATTTTGTTTTTAAAGATTTTTATATTTTGTTATTTGTTTTTGTTGATGTTATATTTTTGTATTTTCATTTTTCAAATTATAATAATCAAATAAAGTGATATAAACATTATTTACAAATCGAAGTTTCCATCAGCAGTGACAGTTGTTGCTAGAGTTGAAGTAGATGAAGTTGAATCTAGTTGTTGTTGACGTTTATCGGATGCATCAGCAGTAGTAACAGCGGAAGACTTTGAAACAACTTGATTAGTTCCATTGAGTAATTAATCGAACATCGGACTAAATAGCAAATCCAACTCATTTGACGTTGTTACTGTCTTAGCTACTTGAGGAACATTTTCTTGACTTTGTGGACCGGGACTTAAACTGTCTTGTTCAAATACCGTTGTCGGACCTTGTGAAACAGGGTCAGAACTGACGTGATCTAACGTCATCTGAGGCAATTCGTCAAAGTTAACGTGAATGGTTTCAACTATTATTCTTGTTCTCTTGTTAAATACTCCCTCCGTCCCATAATTATTGTCCCTCGACAAAAAACACACAGTTTAATAAAAGTGCATTTATTACTGCTTTCTCTCTCTTACTTTTTGACATAATGATAGTTTTACCCTTAGCTAATTAATTAAATTCTTCTTTAAAGTTCGTAATAATAATTTCAAACAAGGGTAATATAGTAAACTTGATCAAACTTCCCTATCTATTTATAGTAGCGGACAATTAAATTAGGACGTCCCAAAAAGGAAACATGGACAATAAAAATGGGACGGAGGGAGTACCCTATAAGCTCTTGACTGAGTAAAATACCCTACAAAAATGCATGCATCACCTTTTTCCTTCATCTTATCAAGATTTTCACCATCTCTTACGATGTAACAAAGAGAGCCAAAAATGTAAAAGAACTTAACTGACGGTTTCCGGGCATTGATGATGTGGTAAGGTGTTTTCTTATGACGAGGAATTACAAGTGAACGGTTTTGAGTAAAACATGTTGTTGCAATTGCTTCAGCCTAGAAGAACAAAGGAATTTTAGCAGCGCTTAACATTGTTCGAGCAGCCTCAACAAGAGTACGGTTCCGTCTTTTGACAACGCCATTTTGTTCAGGTGTTCGAGCAGTTGACGTTTTGTGTCTTATTCCCTATTTTGCAAAGTATGCATGAAGAGTTTTATTAAGAAATTCCGTGCCTTTGTCAGTTCGAACTGTTGTAACTTGAGCATGAAGTCCTCTTTGGACAAGTGTGAGGAAATCAATGAGAACTGCAGGTGTTTCGTCTTTGGACCTCAAGAAGTGAGTCCAAGTATATCGGGAGTAGTCATCAACAATTACGAGAACATATTTCTTTCCATTAATGCTTTCTACCCGCATTGGACCACATAAGTCCATGTGTAGAAGTTGTAACCGTCTTTTTGAGCTCGGGGTAGTCTTAGTGTGAAAAGACTTTCTTTTTGCTTTCCCCAACTCACAAGAAGAACACAGATGATCTTTGATGAATTTTAATTTTGGAAGGCCATTCACAATATTATTCTTCGAAAGCAAGTTGATGGTGTCGAAGTTTAGATGAGAGAGACGACGATGCCATAACCATGCTTGAGACGATGTTGCTTTAGCCATTAAGCAAATTGGATTGGGAGTTGATGAGTCTTGAAGAGTAATGGAATACAAATCTGTGCCACGAGAACCTGTGAGAAGATCATTTCCCTTCAAATCACGGATATAACACGTAGACTTCCGAAAAGCAACTTCCAAATCCGCATCACAGAATTGACCAACGGAGAATAAATTGTGATTAAGCCCTTCGACGTAATAAACCCGTTTGATAGTAATAGTTCCTTGAACCAGATCTCCATAACCAAGAATCGGTGCAATTTGATCATTTCCAAACTTCACCGTTCCCAGAAATTTCTCCACAAAATTAGTTAGAAGTTTGAGATTTCCGGTCATGTGCTTTGAGCACCCAGAGTCGACGATGAATAGAATTATCTCTACGAGCTGCAAAAGAATTAGAAGACAATGGAGTATTGGATATAGTGGAACACCTAGGAGTCATAGGTTCCAAAATATTAGCAGTTCTAGATGCATTTCTTAGATGCATACTAACTTTTGGGTTAACATTTCCTATTTGAGACTTAGGTTTCCAATTGTATCCGGGTGGTGTATACTTAGGATACCACCAACTGCATGTCTTACTAACTTGTTCATATAACTTCCTAGTTATGTTTCTAGATTTCTTGACAGTGGAGTCTGTTGCAACGGTTTTCTTACTGGATGTTGCAATAGATTGGTTCACATTATGCTTGAGTTCTCTAGTACTAATAGGCATAGCAATTAGTTGTCTAGTCCTAGAATTTACACCATTAATATAATGTAGAACACGCAAATCATGATTGTCATTCAGCACACATTTTCCACAAGTAACACAGACAAAGTGAACATTTGAGGTCTTAGCATTCAAACTGTCATTAGACGCAGTTACAGATGTTTTATTATTTGAAAACTTAAAATTCTTACGGTGGTCTGCTACATTTTGCTTCTTCCCTTGACTATTGTTAGGCATGACTCTATCCTCCAGTTGATTGCTCTTAAGCTGTGGTCTACTAACACTAGTAGTGGGAATTACTCCTGTAGAGAAAGACACGTGTTCAACGTTTGAAGCAAAGCCGTATCCCAATTGTGAAAGTTCGTTGAAATTCTAGAAGAGGCTCTGAGTTTACTTGGGAGCGCGAAGATCAAATGCAGAAAAAGTACCCTCATCTCTTCACTAACTCTGCATCTATGTCAAAAGCTACGTCTTGAGATTTGAGGGTAAAGATCTTTTAACGGGGGAAGGATGTCACACCCCGTAAATTTCAGGTCATTATCTTAAACTTTTCCGTTCATTATTCTGACGTCTATAAGTTACGTGTTAAATTGTCGTTAAACTAGGAAGTTGCCCCGCGTAAATCTGAAAAGCGTTATCGGATGGCATTTTGACGTCGGGCTGAGCTTATTCTATTCATATTATTCATGGTTTGATCATTCTATAGTGTTACATGGGTTACGTAGACTTTTGTTTATGATTTTTACGTGTTTCGCGTACATTTTATGTTTTTCGTGATTTAGGTCAAACGAAAACCTGAAAAGTTGTCACCTTTGCATGTAAACCCGAGATATCATTTATTACATGTTATAATGTCCAAAATTTCGTTCACCCTCCCCCTCTTGATCAAATTCAGACGCCTAAACCCAAACTAAAACACCTTGAGTCCTAAATTAATTCAAGAGCAAGTTTATAAAGATCCATGCATGTGTGCATGAAAATGACACATGAGAAGCTCATTCTCATACCCAATTCCACAACTTACATAAGAACATGTAATCTCTTGATCACATGTTTTCCTATTGACCACAATCCAAAATCAAAGACCCTTTCTTAAACCTTGGCTAGTAAAATTTTGTCTTGGTCCCTTTTTTGCTTCCATATCTGACGCACACCACAAGGACCTAAGAAAGTGGTTCAAGCCACTTGGCTTGAGCCAAGATACCCTAAAACCCTAATCACTCCTTATATAAACCCCCCTTATAGAAACTTTAGGTCATTCATCACTTCACAAGCCTCTCCAAAAATCTCTTCTTCTCTCTTGTGTCTTCCAAAGCCCACGGCTACAAACACCCATAAAAGGGCGTTCATATCTTTGATTATCTTCAATATTCAAGCATACTAGGTTCATTTATAAGGTTATTTAAGGTCTTTCCAAGGATTTCCTCTTTGATTTGCAAGAGTTATTAAGGGTTTCAAGATCTAGGGTTTGGTTATTTTTATTAGGTTTTCAAGATTTATCACTTCTTCTTTCAAGTTCTTGTTTCCTAGCTTATTCACCATCACTTGTAAGCTTATTTTGAAACTCTTCCTTCATTTCTATATTTACTTATGTTCTTGCATAGATCTTTAAAGTCCTATGGTGTTTGTGTTGGTTTTTCAAAAAGAAATAAAATGAGGTTGTGAAATAATGAAGTTAGGCTAGATAAAGAGGGGGAGGGTGAACGTTGTGAATTAATGGGAATTAATTTAGGACTCAAGGTGTTTTAATTCGTGTGTTGAAATATTAATGGGAATGACATTAGGCTAGATAAAAGTATGGTTTTGTTGTTGGTTTAGTTGTGAATGGAGATTAGGATTAGACTAAGCACTATTGTGAAGTTTGGATGGATTTTGAAAGAGTTTTGATATATATTGGTTGTTGTCCGAATTTTATAATGAGATTAACGGGTGTTTAAAAAATGTTTTAAAGTGTTAAAAGTCTAAGATTATGGTAGTATATGGTTCCCCGGTCGTTTCTATATAAAGATCGTTAAAAAAAGACTTAAAACGGCCAAGTTATGGCCGAATGATGTTTGGAACATTTTTCGGCAAAACAACTTAATGTAGTTGCTGGTGGGAATACTAAAATGGGTTTTCGAACACTTTCGGACATGTTTAAGCTTTTAAAACATTGGCGAAACCTATAGTAACACTAGTATATTAAGTAGGAACATTAGAAAAGTCATGAACATATTTTTGTGAAGTCATGGTTTCTAAAAACGAAAAACTTCTAAAAATAGTAACTTTTGGCATTTATTAGCGAGATGGACTTGGAAGTTAGGCGTTTAGGTTTAGATAGTGCGTTTATGGAAATATGAACTTAACAAATATAGAGGACGGTATTAACGTCCAAAAATCTTAAACTTTCTTTAAATGGAAACTTTCTAAATATAGTAACTTTCGGATTAACGGCGGGACTTGATGATAAACTTTATAATTTCATTTAGTCATGTTTTTATTAAATTAACTAAAACACAAACACACATGGATGTCTCTTTCTCTTATAAGCGTTTCGTACTTGGTTTCGTATATTTTACTTTTTCCTAAGACGCATCATCCCTTTAGGTCGCGGCTAGGACTGTGTATCGTTATTTGTTTACGTGATAATCATTCACTCATCTTGCTAAGGTGAGTTCATAGCCACACCTTTCTATAGATTTTACTTACGTTTTATAACTTTGGGGTGAGAACATTGTTGCTTTCAAAAAATGGACACAAGTACTTTACGTGAGATTTTCCCTGTTTACGTGTTGCCTAAGTAGCGTACAGACCACTATTGCCCAAATTATCATGAACCGTTAATTTCTTGACCGACCGTTGGTTAAGTAAGCGTGATTGTTATAAATAGATCTATGGGGACTGATTATCCCCGTCCGGGTAAGTAGCACTTACTAGTTACGGTGGTACCAAACTAACGGACATATAACATGTCGGATTTCGTTTAGGTGATCTTGGTCAGATACCTGTAGGGCAAGCCTTTCTTGGCATAATTAATTGCTTCATACCTATTGATTCTCGGTGTCTTGAGCTTAGTACAACGTAAATGCTTTTTATGTAAAATTGTATATGTTATAATTGTCACATGCGTTTTGGAAATCTTGTGGTCCATCTTATTACATTTAAACTAAACCTATGAATTCACCAACTTTTGTTGATGTTTTAAGCAATGTTTTCAGGTGCTTAGCTTGGATCTATTATCAAGATGCCATTTAGAGTCTATGTGCTATGTGACTTTAATGATTTCAAGACTTATCATATATTCATGCTTGTTGTCGTTTGTCAAAACAAAATTTGTTTCCGCTACAATTTACTTATGCTTCCGAAACGCTTTTAATTATATTTGAACGGTTCGTAAGACTATTTAGTTTAAATCAATGCAACGAGTATGATTGTTTTCAAAACGTCCAATTAGTGGTCGTTCCCTTGATCTTGTGTGATGAATATTATGACGCCACGCCCTCGAACACGTATTCCGTCCAGGCCTCGTTTGGGGGTGTGATAGATGGTAGGTTATTTAAATGTCTAAGTGATGTATGAGGTGTATGATGGTATGAGCTTATGAAGTGTTTGAGCTAAGTAAAATGTATAGGATTGCATTTTAGATGAATCGTGATGAAAATATGTAAGTTGGGTAAGTGAATGAGTGAATGTTTGGATTATGAAAAAGTTGCTTAATTGAAAATTATTATGTATTGAGAGTAAGTTCTTATATGAATTACTAATAAAGGGTTGAAGTATGATAAGTCATGTAATGTAGAGAACCTGATAAAGTATAATGCGATAGTATGATATGATTAAGTACGAGACATTCATGAATGATAAAGAATGAATAGAATCATGTAGTTATATGGAGGGGATGTATGATGAGTAAAATGGATTAATGAGTGTGTCTTAAAGTAAACCAAATGTGAGGTTTATATACGTGAAAAATTCTAATGGATTAAAAAGATGTATTGGTATAGAATTGATCATGAGGTCAACGTGGGGTTGACAGGAAAACAATTAATGCAATGTGGAAATGCATATGAATATGTAATATATGAGATTGACAAGTATCATTTGGATCTTGTAAGATATAATGAAAGATGATAAAGTGTGAGTTAGAATTGCGTAAGGCAATAAAAAGTAGAAATGGAAAAGTATATGATTAGAAAAGTACGTAAATGACAAAAAGGGTAAAGAATGGTAAATTTAAACATAGCTTGGGTCCAATGCTCGGTAAAGGTAATGGGCAAATCCCTACGGGATAAATGCCAAATGATGAAACGTAAAGACCAACGCAAGGTTGGTGATACCGCAAGGGTATGGATAATAGGAAAACCCCTACGGGGAGGAAGCCAAAATATGAAATGTAAAGACCAGCGCAAGGTTGGTGATACCGTTAAGGTATGTGTAAGGGGCGAATCCCTACGGGGAGAGAGCCAAGTTTCCTTCGGGGAAAAATTTAATGAGATTGGATCCAAGGCTACAAAAGATGATATTGAAAATGAATGAGTTATTGATATGTGATTAATGGAAGGTAATGAAGACTTAAGCGAGTACGAGTGTTGTGTCGGGGATATTTAAGTAGGATGATTTATAATCTCCTTATTTAAATGGATTAGGACGCCTTTTCATTTAAATAAAGAAATTGTAAATTTTTGAACCATAAGTTTATAATTCCTTACTTACATAGATTGGGATGCTTCTCTATGTAATTAACAAATTGTAAATGAGTGGGTTTATGTGTATCCGACATGGCATGAGTACCGGTAAGAAATGGAAAAGTAAAAACTAAAAGAAGTTTAGAATTGTGAAGAGATAAGTTAGATGGGGATGGAATTAGATGATGAGTTAAGTGTGCAAACAAAATGCGAAACTTACATTATAGGTTTAGAAAGTATAGATTAATGAGTTAAGAGTTTGAGTTGAGGATTTAAAATGTCTTGTGATATTGGGTAAAATGTGAGAAATGACTATGATAAACTCTATACGGTATTAGAACAATTATGTAAAATGTAAAAATTTAGTCAAAGTTTAACTTGTGTGAAGTTAAAGTAATGAATTTTCCAAGAGACATATAGTCCTTGATTGAAAGTTTAGAATAAAATTGAGTAAAAGCATGGAGTAATAGTAAAAAAGGGCTAATTAAATGATTAATTGGCCATAAAATATGTCTTAAATGACATAATGACCTTAATAAGAGTCGTAATGTAATAGAATTATGGGTGTGAAGATGGTTACGTTTTTTATGTTTGTGTTTTTAGAATGTTGAATTTATGAGAGATCACATAGATCATTGCAATCAAGCGGATAAATGAGGGAAAGTGTATGAATGGAAGAGATGTGACCAAGTTATGATTAGTATTAGACAAAAGATTTCGGGGATGAAATCTAAATAAGGGGGTAGATTTGTAACACCCTAAAACTGGTTTTTAAGTATTTAATTACGAAAAAGCCATTGGGTAAGTTTGACTATGATTTTAGTAGTTTGAATGTGCCAAGGGACTTAAGCAATTATCTGTCAGAACCAACATGGCGTATTGGAAAGGATGAATATGGCGTATTGATATAAGAGTGGATATGGCATATCCGGATTAATGAATACGGAGTATTGGTAGTCTAGCATGGATATGGCGTATCCATGGCTATGGATACGGTGTATCGGTTAAGTCAAACCATATGTAATAACGTAGCAGAAAATATAATGTGTCACACTTATAAAAGAATAAAACTTGAGGGACCATTCTTGCTAAATGGTAATACTTGCAATAAATTAATATCTGGGACTTCCATAAAGTTCCAGATTATTAGAGAGTGTGTATGTGTGTTGGTTGTGTCGATATAATCAAGAAAGAAGGAAAATTATGGTGGTCTTGATGATCAATACTGATGGTGATTGGTGTTCCAAATCAAGAGAAACTCATAGCAGTAATTCTACAAGGCAAGTAAGCTCTCTTTTAAGTTGAATTGAAGAATTATAAATTAGGGTTCATGAAACCTAAATTGGGGGTTTTGAGTAATTATGATACTAAACCAAGAATTAAGGTGTTTTTAGATATAGGTTAAGGTAATTTAATGATTTAAGATAAATTGGTGATTTAGGTTATGATCAAGATATGATCATATAATAGTTAAAAGGATTTGGTTATGATTAAAGATGGTTAAGGGTTTAGGACTTATGTTCCTTTAATGGTTTATACTTAATTTAGGTAATGGGAGTTTCATCATATGATCAAGATATGATCATGTGATGATTAGACCTAATGATGGGTATGATTAATGGGTTGTGTAAACCCTTGATGATTGTATTTGCATTAATGTGAAAATAGGTGCTTGTAATGATTTTGAGTAAGAACCAATGGTTGAAGATGATGGTGATGATGCTTAATTTAATTAGCTTGGATTCAAGGTAAGTAAATCAGTTATAATGTGCTATTTTATCGATTTATCACATTATGTGTCATGTGGCTTAATGTTTATGGTTACAAATGATTGTTTTTCAATGTGTTTAGTAGAAAGTGCTTAGAGTTGTTTGGCATGACCAACTATAGAAGTGGTATTTTTGTGATGAATTAAGGGGATTGTGTAAGTAATGACGTGAATGTTCTTGTGAATGTATGTTGTTAATTTATGGTTCCATAATTGTGTAAATGAAGTATGGTGGTATGTTATTGCTGTTTACTTACTAAGCTTCGTGCTTACGGTTTTGTAGGTTCAATGTGAAGAAAGTAAGGTCTTGAATAAAGGCCTAGAATTTAGAAGCAAGGATTAGAAGTGTTTGGTTTATGCATAGAGCTTAGTACTAGATACCAAGCTCAAATCGATGTTGAACCCCCAACTGACGTAAAATGGGTTGTAAACATTATTGTCAAGTGTCAAACTCTTTTGTTATAGTCTTGTATAAAAATGTATGCAAATGGGTAAAAAAGAAGAATGTAAAATGGGCAAAAAGAGGTGTTTGGTGAAACACCTATCATGTTGTAAAGTATGTTTTAGTGTGTCGATGAGACCACAAATGTTATGTAATGGTTTTATATGAAGTATAATTGAGTTTTGGAAGTTCTTGTAAAGTTTCGGGTTAAGGATGTCGAGTTTTGGGTCAAAAGGGCTTTTATGCATAAAGTTTCTGCAAGTCTGGGTCTGATGGCTTAATACGGCATATCCAAGTTTGTGGATACGGCATATTGAAGTTTAGGGGTGATACGGCGTATCCATTTTCATGGATATGGCGTATCCCTGTCTGATGCTCCCGGTTTTTAGTTATTCTTGTTTATGTCGTAAAAACTAAAACGTAAAGAGTTAGAAGGTGTGCTTTATACTGTTGGAAAGGTATTTGAGTCTATTTTATGTTTATGATACTTTAAAGGATTGAATGGTAATGTATTTTGGTCAATTTATTAAAAAGGGACATAAAGTCATTCCCAGTCATGCGTTTGAGCAAAAAGTTTTTAATTTTTGGTCAATTTTAGAGTCGGGAAAGAGGCGTTTCACTCAACATCCATTTTTATTTCCTTTAAAATTTTCAATATCCACATAACTTCACAAGTCACACTACACATTGCCCTGAATTCAGCCTAAGCTGATGACCTTGCAAGAACAGATTGCTTCTTACTTTTCCAGGAGATAAGATTGTCTCCTAAAAACACTAAAAAACCAGTTACTAACCTTCTAGTAACCTTACATCTTGCCCAGTATGAGTCAACATAAACCTTTAAGTCAAGAGACCTTCCAGGTTTAAATGTTAAACCTAAACGTGGTGATCCTTTCAAATATCTTAACACTTTGAAGGCAGACTTCAAACTACCTTTAGTAGGAGCATGCATAACTTGGCTTCAACAATGTACAGAGTATGAAATATCTGGCCTGGTTAGAGTAAGATATATTAACTTACCAACAAGTTTGTGGTAGTTATTTACTCCAGCCAAAGGCTCATCAGATACTACACTCTTTATTCTTTTTTCAAAGTCACTTTATCACTTATTGGAATAGTTGTTGGTTTGCAAGCCAACATTCCAAACTCTGCTAACAATTCAAGATAATACTTTCTCTGATTTAGGCATATACCATCATTACTTTCCAAAACCTCTACACCAAGGAAGTATTTTAATATACCCAAATCTTTTATCATAAATTTAGAACTCAAAATGACTTAAACTTATTGATTTCCTCATTGTTATTACCTGTTATAACAATATCATCCACATAAACTAGCAACATTATAAAAGTTCCCTATTCTGACTTAGTAAACAATGAGAAATCACTTTTACTTTGAACAAAATTATTTTCAAGTAAAGTTTCAGTTAATTTTTCATTCCACTTCTTTGGTGCTTGCTTAAGCCCATATAAAGACTTAAGCAACTTACACACTCTTTTATCAGTAGTGTCAAAATACCCTTCATGCAATCCATATAAACATCTTCAACAAGATCTCCATATAGAAAGGCATTATTAACATCTAACTTTTATATTAGCCATTTATATTGAACAGCAACACAAAATAATAGTCTGACAGTGACAATTTTAACAACTGAAGAGATCGTCTCCTCATAATCTATGCCTTCATTCTGATTATATCTCTTAGCAACCAACCTAGCCTTAAATCTCTCAACTTCCCCATTTGACTTATACTTAACTTTATAGACCCACTTACATCTAATTGCTTTTCTATTATTTGGTAACTCGGTCACAGACCAAGTCCCATTTCTATTTAAAGCTTCCATCTCTAAATTTATTGCCTCAATCCATCTGCTATCTTTATAGGCTTCAGTGTAAGTCCTAGGCTCATAAATCTTATTCATATTAGTGCTAAACACATAATTTTCTTTACTAAGCTTACTATAGTTAACATATTTTGCCACACCATACTTAACCTTCTTATCCAACACAAAATCACCAAGTTTAACAGGTAACTTAGTTTTTCTACTAGACTTTCTAGTATAAAACTTTAGACCACTGCTTTCACCCTCTAAGTTAGTCTGTGTACCACTCTTAGGACTTTCAAACACATTACCAAAGTTTTGAAAGTCTTCACCCTCAGACTCACTTTCATTATCACTTAAAACAGTATTATCTACATTTATCACTATATCTGCCTCACTTGGACTGCCTAGTGTTGTAGTGGCATAAGTTTTAGAGGTATTGTACCCACTACCTTCACTGGTAGATGCATCAGCAGATATACAGTCTGCCATATCCTTTTCTGCTTGAGCAGATTCATTAACAACCTATTGATCCCTAGCAGACTTAGGATTTGCAGATGTATCAACACTGCTATCAATGTTTTCATTTCCCACATCATCATAGGGATCCTTAGATTTGAGTATTTTATCAAAAAATATTTCATCTTTGAAATTTAAGCTGTTTATACCATTATTTTCAAATTCAAACTCATCTTTAGTTAAAGACTTATTTTTAAATGGAAAGACTGTCTCATAAAATTTTACATCCCTAGAATAGAAAACAAACTTATTTTCCAAACTAAACAACTTATACCCTTTTTATCAAAAGCATATCTAATAAAAACACATTTTTCAGACCTTGATGAAAACTTATCCAAGTTATTTAAAACTGTTGCAAAGCACAAACACCTAAAAGTGGGTAACCTGTTAATCAAGTAGGTAGCAGTCAAAATAGATTCAGTCCACGTGTTCAAAGGTAACCCCTCCTGAAATATGAGGGCTCTAGCAACATTTAACAAGTGTCTGTGCTTTCTTTCAGCCACCCCATTTTATTTATCACAACATCAGACTTCCACTTCAAATGTGGAATCTGGTTTTGATTGTTTACAATACAAAAGAAAAGAACTAAAAAACTAAAACAACAAGTATTAAGAGCAATTACACCAAACGAATAGAAACACCCTAAAACTAAACTTCTGGAATGAAGAATAAGAAGTATTTATAGCCGCAGCTGGATAAGAATGAGACTTCAACATATTTGGTCCCTGCAATATCAAGATATAGACAAAAGACACCAAAGTTATCACAGCCTAAAAATAACTTATAAGAATTTTCCTTTCTTACCCTTGAAATATCTCAGACTTGGCAAAAGGATAAAACAAAGAATTAGCTTACTCAAGCCACATATTTCAATAGGATGCAACTTTTTCGTTTTTAAATTACTAAGTTTATACTTAGATGTACACGACTTGACTAAAGTCTCATCGTTACCGTTTTCTTAACCCTTAGATTGTGTGTGATGGGTCGGTCGAGGGACTTGGTCGACCCCTTGGGGGACGCGTCCCACCCATTCCACATAACCAATACCAACACGTTGCATAAGGAAAAAATGAGAAAATCGATCGAGTATGAAACCGAGTCGCATGGCACAAACAAACACCCCCAACAGATAAAAATGCGATTGTTGATCACTATATTAGAAAATAAAATAAAATTTAAATAAATAAATACCATAATTTTTATCCTATAAATACCCCAATTGTGACCATCCGTATTTTTTAGGTCATTTTACGTCTATAAACTCAATACTATTTACTTTGAACCTTTACGTGTTTACTTTTAATTATAACCGTTAAGTTAAATCGCGTAAACTGAAAAACAACTTTAAACGTAAACCGGCATTAAACAAATATAAGTTTACATCAATATGTGTTATATGACTTTTATGAATATAATTTATAAGTCTACATATTTTATTTTACAAGTCTTACTTAAAGCATTTACGTATACTTACATTTTTTGCACTTGCATGCATGCACACAAGGTTATAAATAGCGCGAGGCGTGGCGTGGCGGCATGACCAAGCCTCACGCCTTAGCGGCTAAGGCAAAGCCTTAGCGTTTTTAAGGCGTGGCTTAATGCGGCACAAAATTTAAAAATATTTATATATTTTTATCATATGTCATATATATCGAGTTTACAAAAAGCGTTATACATAACAATTAAAGTTAGGAAACTATCATTACATGTAATATTCTTCATTTTATAAAAAAGTTTTTTTATTGGAGTTGAATCCAAAAAACTCACCACGCCTCACTCCTTGGCGCGCCTTATCACGCCTTTTCACGCCTCAGCTCACGCCACGCCTAGAGCCGACGCCTTGGCCTGTTTCGTAACGTGGAGGCCACGCCTCACGCCTTAGCGCCGCCATAGCGCGCCTTTTAGAACCCATGATGCACAACATACCCAATACCCTCACTATCCTTATTAACACAATATAACACTCATATATCATTTAAAAGTTAAATAAATTTCCCTCTTTTTTGCCCTCATTCAGCCGACTCCATATAAGGGATAGAAACAAATGTTTTTTAACTTCAAAACCAATCTTACTCTTCTAGTTAGTACATCAATTCCTAGCTTAATTTAAGGTCAATGGCTCATCCTTATCCCTCTCTTGTACTGTAACCTTTGTAGATTTCTAGACCGTTAATGTTCTGTCAAATTCTCTGTTTAATTGACTTTTACTGTTTTCGTCAGGATCAGTGACCGTGTTAACGGCAGTCAATCTTTATTCTAATCATTTAATAGTTTAAATATTCCTAGAATTATTCCTTTTAAATGCTTACATATATATTTGATCACTTACCGAGAACTGGTTCCCGCAAACGGCTTAAAAATGTCAAACAACGCGTTCTGACACGTCCGTTTATTGTCCATAATAAATCTAAAATAGTTTATGACTATAAGATTTATTTCTCTAATATTCTAAGACTAACTAAACATATTTTTACATTTGTTAAAAATACAAGAATTTCCGGGTCACGTTTTAAATCACGAACAAAGAGCGATAGACAACCCGACAAGAGACGAATCAACTAGGAATACTTCCTATGATACTAACATAGCCGACCGCCACAAGGGAGACAATAAGGCATTATTCTAGGAATTGTGTCTATGCATGCATCTTTATTTGTCTCATTTCATTTCAAAACACACACTACACCAAAATACACACACTAGAAAAATCTCTCCTCTCTTTTTTTCTTCTTGCTTTCGTCCGAACTCACACACACATAAACAATCCATATTTTTCCATTTTTGATCAAAAACATGAAGGTTTATGTAACGCCCCGACCCAAAAAGGGTAGAAGTACTACAAATATGGTGTAACATCAAAAGCATACATAATCATAACACAAGCATAAACAGCGGAAGTCTTAATAAATAACCAAAAGAAATAAGTCAACATGACTTGAAGTACATAAGTCCTCAAAGGACAGACATATCCAAACGAAATAACAAATGTCTTGAAAAGAAACAATTCATATATCAAAACTAAGATCTCTAGGGTAAGTCCACACTCAGCACTCATATTCTGAAAGCAACCCCAGCTCCTAGCTTAGATACCTGTCGCAGGAAAAGAAAGTGCGGCTGAGCTTACAAAGCCATGAACAAATATATAATAATCGAATAGAGCACAAGATAACGGAAAAAATCAAAGGAATCGATACAAGGTACAAAGAATATCACAAACATGACAAAGGAATACAAATATAAGTAAGGTGACAAATCAGAAGTCAATTCAAAGTGTAAGGTAAGAATAATACAAAAATCAAATCAGTCTAATTACCTATCCCAAACAAATCAGAAAACAAATAAAAATAAAATAATCATAGTAACCATGGAGTCATGACTTCCAAATTAGTGAAAAGGACGTGGAATGCCCCCAAACACCAGACACCAAATATCAAATAAATCATAATGTCATAATCCATCAATACAAAACAAATCTAGGATGCATCCATACACCCCTTAAACAAATAATAACTTCGATATGCGCCATAATATCAATGGGTACGGTAATGAGAAATCGACTATACTCACACATGAATTCATGCCAAAGGTGCCATCAATGACACGGCGATGTTACCTTCATGGCAAGAAACAAATATTGTCTGGTTCTCAAACTGAAGGGTTCAAAGCAAAGTTATATCAAAGTTCATTTCAACGGGATCATAGCAAAGGTTCACTATCAGAGGTTCAAATATCAAAGGTAGCATAGCAAGGTTCAAATAGAACATAAAAATCAGATCGTATAAGAGAACCAAGATAAAAGGCTCAGAGCAAATGTAGCAGATCACATAAGGAATCAAAAATAGAGAGGAATATGTCATGAGAAACCTTAACGATAAAGTCAGAATATCTGTACCTTATTCCGAAGCAAAGCAATAACCAAATAAAACACCAAGGATAGCAAAATCAATCCTCGTTTACGAGACCTAAAGAAATGATGAATTCAAATTACAAACATTCATTTAAGTCTATAACTTTCCTTTTTATTAGAAACTTCATTTTTAAGTACTTTCCATTTTTAGTAAGTTTCAAAATTATTTAATATTTCATCATTGAGATTCTAATATGTACTTTAAAATAGCTTAGAGGACTTAATAAGTCAACTTTATAATTTAGGTTACATCATGAACAAACTTTCCATTATTTTAGGGTACTTAATATGCAAATCAACAATTTTCAAGGTTAAAAGGTAAATATCTAAAGTTTCACATTTTATTCAGCTTATACCTTCCATTTTCTTGTATTTACAAGTCAAACCCTTAAATTTACATAATTATCATATTTAGCCCTTTTGTTTATTAATTAATTAAACAATATCTTTAATTATCCATAATTACAAAACAAGCTTATAGATTCAAATATGAAAAACTCATACTTTTATTCATTAAATACTAACCACACCCTTATACTTTTCAGAATTTACAATTTTAGTCCCTCTATTTTAATTAATTACTTTCTAATTACTTATTATATGTAATTAACCATTTTAATCCAAAATAATATCAAAATGACATTTTATACCCCCAACTTATTTTATACAGAATATATTAAATATAATAACATGTCTAAAACAGACCCCATAGTTTCAGAAATTACAAAACAAGTCCTTATACTTTAAATCACAAATCGGCTAACTAATTAATTCACAAAACCCTAATATAATTTTTCCCAATCACAAACATAATTATTTCCCAATCATTGGCATTAATTACACCTGGAAAAAATAGTAAAACCCTAACCCTAATTCATTTTAACCATTTTCTTTCCTTTTTCTTTCTATTCGCAAATCGGCAAACACAATAAATCCCCAAATAATTATTCGAATCAACCCTAAATTTTTCCAACATTTTATCTGAGTTATATGTGATATAAAAAACCTTAGAAAAATATAAAATCAATTTTACAAATATCATATCTGCCGATTACATAAATATTCCAAAATTAGGGTTTCTAATATGATTTAATTATTTCGATCAATATAAAATGCATGAACATTTTTCCCATGTATATTATGGATGATAATGATGATAAATGAGATACAAAAATACCTTTGATGATCCTTAGTGATTTTATGAATTTATGAACCCGGTTGAGCTTTTCGAACCTAAACAAATTCCAAAATCGAACAAAGCCTTATAAAATCTCCCCACTATTTTTCCCACAATCCTTGACCTTCAAATCACCTTAGAAAAATTGTGCAAGCCTTGTAAAATTCTTTTGTCGCCACTTTTGGATTTTAGGGTTTTGGTGGTGTTTTGTTTTAGAGATTTGGCAAATGAAAAGTGTAAAAGAGATATAATGGGGAATTATGCCGAATTTATGGGCTTTTAAAGTGATTAAATTAAATTTTGTAACTTACCAATATTTATTTTGTAATTAACCATATTTATTTGATATTAATTGTAAGGTATAAGTAATTAAATGTAATTAATTTCGGCATAAATACATATGCATAAACATTAATTATTTTTCTTATATAATATAAGGTATTTTAATCTTTCATAAATTTCATAATTGTCACATGTTGCATTTTTATAATTTCTAACATTAAAATGAAATTTATGCATGCTTTTATGAATTTTTCTTGCATTAGGGGTATTTTGGTAATTTTACACTTGTTGAGATTTTTAGGTTTTACAACGTACAAGTCTTTCATACCTTGATTAGCAGAGGCGTCTATTCCTGCTAATAATGCTTTACAGTCTATGACATGGTTAGATGCATTAAACTTCAAACGGATGGCATACGAATGCATCTTTTCCTCGGGGCTAACTAGGATAATCCCTACACCCGAACCTTCTTCGATTGTTTCTTTTCCCAAGTATAACCTCCAGGCCCTTGGTGTTGGGGTTGATTTTGCCTGAAGCTCCTTGTTTGGGTTTAACGTTCCCCCTTCATTTTCATCTAGTGTTTCCTGTACTTGTTCTCCTTGACCGGAGAACTTCTTCACTACTGATCCCTCAGCCTCCTTTCTGGGGATGTACGAGATGTCATATGTCCGTATCTCAGCGGCCCATTTTGCTAATCGTCCTTCTTTTTTGGAAAGTTTTAGTATTTCCTCCATTGGTCCATCAGTTACCACATTAACCTTATGCTTTCTAAAGATTGTTCTTAGGGATCTTGTTGTGTGAATTAGTATTTGTACCATCTTTTCTGTTGGGGTGTAGCATATTTCCATTCCTTGGAGTGGTCGGCTCACATAGGAAACAGGTATCTGGACTCCTTCCCTCTCTACCAGTAGCACAGAACTTATTGTCTCGTTTCTTTGTCGTAGACATAGCATTAGATCTTCTTCTTCTTTTGGGACGGCCAATGTTTGAAACTTCCCCAGTTTCCTTATTATC
>BQNB010074718.1:0-22889 GCA_026074375.1 Tanacetum coccineum | reverse complement strand
CATTTTTTTTTCTTTTAATTTATCTCTTTTCTGACTCGATATTGTGAGCCAACTAATCCCAGCGAAACTACCTTTATAGGTAGCCCGAAGTCGGCTCAAGTGAACCTTCGATGTTCTTCGGTTGTACAACATGATTTCAGGCCGACAATGAAAAATCCATCAAAAAGTCTTCGAGTAGATTTGGGATGTGATTAAATAATGTTAAATCTTTGTTTGGAAGTAAGAAATTGTTTACATTTGTTGTATTTTAAAATATAAAGTCTAAAGGTATAAAGTTTAAGGATTATTTGTTTATTTTTTAAAGTTATAATAAAACTTGTAATTTTATAAATTCACACTTTTAACTCCATATAATTTATTTAAAATTAAACCATTAAAGTTTTATGTGTTTTTTTCTCCATCACATTTCTACACCAAAAATTTTCAATTTTGACAAAATTGATTCAATTTTTACTTTTTATTGACCAATCAGATCGCACGATTTATCCTACGTGGCAAAATCAAGCATTCTGATTGGTCCAGTTTATTTTCACATAAGATTTAATCTGATAGAAAACTTCAAAATGATGTAATTCTTTTATTATAAACATGTAAATCTCAAACCTGTGGAACAAAGCGTCGTCATGATGACCCCGATAGTGATCATTATGAGGGGGAGAAAGATAAATTTGAAAATGTTCTATATGAGTTTGGAATTTATGAGGTGTTACAAAACTCAGATTATGTTTGAGAATTATGTGAATAGAATGTTGGCATGTAATTATGTAAATTTTCATAAAAAATATAGTAAGAAATCTCGGCATATGGTTATAGTTGATGAGCTCTATTTTAGTTCTGTTGAGGGAGAAATCAATCATTATTTTATGTTCCATCCACAGGTACTACCACCAGGGGCGGTACCAGAAAAACGTTCAAGAGGGGGCAAAATTTAAATGAGGGTGCCAGGTCGGGTCATGTGATCCGTAACTCGACCTTTGTTGCTATTATAAAATCGATTTTACTTTGAATGAAAGTGAATTTTTTTTGTCTTTGTATTGCATGCGAGAAACAAAACTAAGAATTGGTGATACAATATATACTTACTTTTTCTAATTGATATTAACACCTATAGTTGAAGCAAAAATAAAAGTTGAATAGTAAAAGTTCACAAAAAGCTAGTATAAAGTAGCACAAGAATCGAACATTATATCTCCAGGAAATGTGCAAATGTCTTTATCACTTGACCAAGGCTGTCAAGATCGCGATGCCACCTGAGATCGTTTTTGTCTTTGCAAGATCGAGATCGTAAGATCCTAGCAATCAAACTGGATGGACCTCTTTACGTCTTCCGTCTAATGTTAAGATGATGATCCAAGGTTGTCTTTTTTGTGGTTTGGTTTGGCTTGTGTTGGTATTATCGGAAACAAAACTTTCTAATCGAGGAGAAGGAAACCTTCAAAGGCGTTTATTTTTGATGATGTTTTTTCCATTATCTTTTTATTTGGTGTTAAGTCTAGATGTAAAGCATCGTTCAGTTGGGATGATTGCTTTTAACAAAACCCTTCTTTGATTTCTCTGTAATTCTAGCTCCTTGCTAGTTTCTTAATAAAATCCGTTGTTCAAAAAAAAATCAATCTCCTCTACAAAGAAGACCTACAAAAGACCTGGACAAATGTTTAAGTGACTGAAGAATAGTCGAGATATATTTGAAAGGATAAATACAAGTCCTTATCAACCAAATGTAACATATACAAGTATGGGCATATAACAAAACATTTGTCAACACTGTTCTACCAAAATATGTTTGTCCATTACTTAGAATTAAGATTGTAACAGGGACAAAGTACAAAATGTACTTTATCCATTCATTCTAGGATATGGATATAAATACATAATGAATTTTTAAATATAAAAACCCGTGCCTAATTATTGATTATACTTCTATCACAATTACAAAATATAAAACACGAGTACATTTTTAGTCTACGACATGATATTAGGGAGGTGATTTGCACACTCCACTTTTTGATTGACACATTCTAAAATATGTGCCTTGACATTTATACCCCTACACTACTTTGTCCTTTTCACCCATTACTTCTATTAGCATAAAGGTATAAATGTCAAAGACATATATTTTAGAGTGTGTCAATCAAAAAGTGGAGTGTGCAAATCACCTCCCATGATATTAATATTTAAATTTAAACAACAATATTAACTTCAACATCCATGTCGGTTAAAAAAAGTTAAATCTTCCATCTAACAAAATTTTCTACAAAATATAAATCGATATTAATACATAATGATATATCCTATGTAAAAACCCGTGCATAATTAGTTAAATTATACTTCTATCACAGTTTACAAAATATAAATCACGTGTAAAGGTTTATATATCTAATTTAAAAATTTAATATAAATTTGATTTATGTGTAAACCTTTACGTGGCACGTAGGCTAGAGCATAATATGTACATGTTTAGCAAAACCCTATGTAATTACGAAAACCACTTTCCTACACCTCAACGGATACAATTATATTGAATTAAGGTTCTATGAAAAACTCGTTAAGTTCATTCAAATGGAAATACGTTTATACAAAAGTAATATTTTAGTCTTATCTATTAAGGTTTTAAAGGTATTTGTATTGTTGGTTAGAAATGGGACTTCTTCCTTCCGGAAAATCGGTCTGTTTACTAGCTATATATATTACCTCAATTGTTGATCCTAAACACACAATCGATAAGATAAATAACATAACATCAAAAGCAAATTGATCAATTATGGGTGCAGAAGCGGACAGAAGGATTGTAGGGGGGAAGCAGGTATATTGGTGACAGTCGTGATCGTGGGCATTATTTGTCATTGCATGTCAAAGAAACCAAATCGATCAAGAGCTATTCAGGATATCGAAACCAGAAGAACATCACAAACTAAAGCACCAGCAACTACACGTGTTATCAAACAACGCGGTCACGGAAGGCAAGACATGTAAATCTGATTGCGGCGGAGGATGTGTTAACTAAGGGCGACTTACTAATGCGAACGTGGTTGTTTAATAGTCGAAGTTGCATGCCCGCTAGTTGCCTGAAATTGCATTTTTTTAGTATAGTTTGTTTACATATCAACTAATGACCAAAGGTGGCAAATCTTTATTAAGAAACCATGTAAAAGACAGGCATGCATGCGTTCGTTTTATCCTCCTTTGTTTAGATTATGATACAGGTTTTAATTATGCTTCATATGTGCGATGTTTGTTGCATGCTTTATATTCTAGTTTTCTTCCTTGTAGAAATTTATGTTAATCAACTAATGTTGCTCTCCACACAAAAATTCATTATATAACGACCCGTACTTAACCTTTTGAAAAGTTGAAAACAAGCATAGCTTGGGAAATTCTTCAAGAATATGTGACAAGTTTCTATTCATACTTAAATTTTCAACAGCGAAAATCCATATACAATTCATAGAAGAGTGGAACACATGATTACCGAAAGCCAACAATTACCAGTGTTCCTCAATAACAGCTCTAAAAACAGCACCGACATGTTTTTAGTGGCTCAATTCACTTGTCGAGGTAATATGGAACTACAACACAAAGATCAAGTAGTGTTACTTGTGCACACAAGAAATCAGTATGTATGATTTCTATGACAACATTATACATTTTCAGCTATACACATGTATGTAATATACGATAATTTAGTGTTAAGGTAATTAGTTCATGGCTATTGGAGCCATTCTTGAATGGCAGAGCGAAGGGCGTGGTTGTGGACAAGGTTGGAGTTGGCTAGCTCCAGGTTGGTCATTGGTGAGGTGTTATGGCCACCGTCTAACCATCCTTTTATAGCCTATGCTTCGTAAGTAAATCCGTCAGCAGCAACCACCGGATCTTGCATGGTTTCCTGAAAATTTCATCCAATAAAATTTTTCTTGTTTGAGATGCAAAATATACAGGCCTAGTTAAGTATATCAAATGACTAATGAAGTCTAAATTTCAGCAACTAAGACAGTTTATAGTGCGATTTCGGGATGGAGTCATCAAGCTTTCAATGTGTATGTCGTAGAACAGGCCTATAGGTAGTAACATGTGGGCTCGGATAGTTTAACTCCTTCAATCCATTTGATCCGTTTTCAGTTTTCATCTTAGCTAATGTCTCTAGATTAACCCATTTGGCCCGCTAGATAAAAAGAATATCCCAAAACAAGCCATTATATGAGTGAAACTAACCTGAAAGATTGGACAAACAAAGCAGTGTGGAATCTGGCTTTGTCCTTCTGAACCGACTCTGAATGAGGATAGTCCGCAGGAAACCCCCATGGGTTCTAGAACCCTCCACACCTCAGACGCAAGATCAGACCTATTTTGACGAATCATATCACAGCAATTCATTGCTAAAACAGCCAACTGATGCGCCTGCACAAACGGCCAATCACCAGCTGCGGGATCCAATATATTCTTCAAATTATTTTCATTAAGTGCACATTTGACTTCCCAGGTTAATCCCAAAGCCGGTTTGCCCGTCAATAGCCTTAATAATATAACACCAAAAGAGTATGTATCCGACTTTGAAGTAAGCTCCCCAGTAGAAAGGAACTCTGGGTCCATATACAAAAATGTGCCTTTGGGGCCCGTTCTGCAAATAGATGTATTATTGTTCGAAAACTCTTGTCCGGAGAGCACACGGCTTATTCCAAAGTCACTTAGCTTGGTGACTAAGTTTTTGTCTAGGAGGATATTATCGGGTTTTAGTATCTAGCAGCTAGTCGGATTCTATTTTGCCATGATAAAGGTGGAGTGAGGAGTGTTGTCCTTGCAGCCGAGTCTGTCTTCAAGGCTTCCTCTAGAAAGATACTCGTAGACGATTGTCTAAGCATCTGGGCACACTCCTATGAGAGTTACAAGATTTGGGTGCCTCAATTTGCTCAAAACATTGACCTGAAAAGTTAAGAATAAGGTATTGAATGTGCAGTACCAAAAAATGACACTGGTCAAATGTATATAGAAGTAGCACAAAGAGTATTTGCTTAAGACGTATATTGGTAAAAAAAGCCGATTCAATGACAAGAAGATTTAGTGGCCCAACTTGAACATAACCCGGTGTGATCATATTAAAATTCACCCATCTTGCCACCTCTACGAATGAGTGCACCGAAGTTCATTAAAAATATACAGCTGAATGACGTCAAGTAACGTTATTGTACAAGAGTGTTTAGCCCAATTACCCAAAAAGAGCCTTGGTACAGGAACATAACTACTCGTTTGGTGTGAGACAAAAAGTAACCTTAAATCTTATATGACTAAAATAGAGCAATAAATAGGAATACGCATCATATCATACCTCCTGCTGAAATTCCGAAGGCCCTTGCATGCTCTGTGAGTGCAACATCTTTATGGCAACTTCAGTATGCCGAAGGAAACCTCGGAAAATACTTCCATAACCCCCTTCTCCAATCTTAAGTGACTGGTCAAAGTCGCGAGTGGCGTCTCGAATTTCTGTAAATGAGAATTCATTGTAGAATTGAGAGACACCTGAGCTTGAGGCTTCACCCGTTTGCTTTCCCAAATGCGTCTCGTTTGTAAGTGTCTGCCTCAGCCATGGCTTGTTCAAGCTGATCATAGATCGCATCGTTCATACCTCTTTCCTGCTATAGTTTCATATAAACACTTTGTAAAAAGCAACTTCTATATATACTAGAATATAGAAAAAGATATGCTCAAGGAAAATACTTCAAATACTATGACACTCGAAGGTGCGCGGATTTCGAACTTCCTCTTTGAATATATCACCGCCGCGTAGGTCTGGATTGAACATTCACTAACTTCACTTATTGGAATTTATGGCGGTCTGTCCCAAATCATCCTCAAGTTCACTTAGAACCACGATGAAATCGTGAATTGTCGAAGTGAATGTGAAATCCACTCCATTCATTCCAACGCCCCTTCTTGAGTTAATCTACTCTGTAGAAGTGAATCCACTATTTAAACTTGGTGTGCGCGATGGTTAGGTAATTTTGGTCCCGCGATTGTCAGACAACGGACTCTACGAATTTTTTGGGGGTCAGTAGCGGAGTTGTATTTGGGATGAGGCGGATGTAGATCAGTTGAAAAATCAACTCCATCCAGCGTACCTTGCCTAGTGAAAATGACGTTTCCCTTACATGTGAACTGAATCTCGCAGAAAGCAGCTGCTTTTAATTTCACATAGACGGTTTTTTTGGACCTCACGTCAACCATTCTCCTATATTGTTCAGGGTAGTTAAGCACAAAAAAATATTGATACTTCACCTATAGAGCAAGATGGCATATATGCTATCAAGAATTATTACAACTTACTTTGAACTGCTTGTTCGCAGCTGCTCCCATAACAAGGCTTTCTGACATTGTTCTTAAGTATGAAATCAACAATACCTTTTTCGATAGAATTCATTTCAACATAGTGCCCCTCCGCAAACACCTAATTATATATATAATTAAAAAATTGGTTTTTGTGTTGTCAAAAGACATAACCGAGCATCAAAGCAGATAATAGTAATAACCTTTTACCCTGCTTTCTGACATATCTGTTTATATATGTCGAGCAATCTGGTTTCACTTCTTTCATTTACGCTGCACGGTGTGCCTCGATCTGATGTGTTATACAATATACCCCTTGAAAATTAGAATAGACATATACATTATAGAAAAGGCCGCACAAGATTTCTATAATAAGAACCGTCACACTTCCAGCTCGTTCCCATATTCTAAGGACACCTAAAGATGCTTGATGTTCCGTTCTTAGTACGAGGAACTCACACCAGAGATCTTTGGCACATCTAAAAATCATTGAGCAGCCATACCTCCCTTTTGATGTAACCTTTTTAACACTCATATGCGCATTCATTATATGACTTTTAAATATACCCTTTTGTACAATTCCCAACAACCCAAATATCTAATCTAGCAAATTATCAAGTTGCAAAACATGAGTAAGGTGTTGGAGATCGCTTATCATAAATGGTTATCTGCTTATTGCTAAAAATACATAAGTTGTGTCAATACAGAGATTCAAATTGGTTATTCAAAATAAGCAGTTTAGATAAGCAATCCCCAAACAGCTTTTAAGTTGCTTATCTATTGTATTAGCAAGCAATGACCAATTATTCATAAGAAAATCTGTCACCTTCTATACTAACAAAGCATACATTACCATAACGAGTTCACATGGAAAAAAAGATTACCAAAGGGGATCTTCTCTGAAGGTCGATGAACATAAAGTATGCTCAACTTACAACCTCCTAAATTGTCTAACGCCCAACGTAGAGTTAACCGACTATCTTTCACCTCTTTCCCGACCGCCACATAAATATTATCTTCCTCAACTCTAGGACTAAGAGGTATTTCATCAACTATTTCACTCCTAATTTCCATGATCTCAGACGTATCAACAACCGGATACCTTATTTGATTCACCCTTTCTGCACCCGAATACTTATATCTTCTCTTAACTAAAGCAATATCAACATATTATGCTAATCAACATTATATATATGCAGTAGCAACACATGATATGTAGGAATGAAAATATATTTAACGCTATAAAGTAAGATATATATACTTGACAATGAAAAATTATATGTATAGACAAACCAATGGAAATTTACAATGATTATGGAACATGTTTTAAGCTAGATACATTTGTTGACTATACATAATTTTAAAAATTTTATATAAGATTGTTGATAGATGATATTAATATCCGAGTAATTACAAGGCAAATCATGCAGGCTACATTGAGACTCGAAAGGTTTATAATAAATATTAAATTAAATAGTTTATGATTAGTTGAATATGGTAAGTTTGGTCCTTTTGTTTTAGACTTTGGATGTATTTAAATGTCACTCAAATTACCCAAATTTATTGTATTGTTTCTTTGCTTGACTTATTTGTTTATGAACCAAGAGACCTGTTATATTAAGAACGAGGATTTAGGTTTTAACCT
The DNA here is from genome assembly GCA_026074375.1 of Tanacetum coccineum. Lineage (NCBI taxonomy): Eukaryota > Viridiplantae > Streptophyta > Magnoliopsida > Asterales > Asteraceae > Tanacetum > Tanacetum coccineum. Next base: position 14,929 of record BQNB010074718.1, on the reverse strand, counting down.
CTCGTTTTTCACGGCAGAGTTGAACTGTATATAAATCTTATATGTTGTGTTGGAATTCTCATTTAGATCGGTTTTAGTTTTTGATATGTATCATAAAGCAGCATATGTTTCACTTAAAAACTCGAAAGTTTTACCTGAAAGTTTTTCGTAAAATGTGTGAATCAGTTTTGGTTTTTAATGTCTCACGTTTGCGGCATAGATGAACCACAAATGTTTAATCTGTATTTATTTTACAGCTCTAAGAGACGCCTAATTCAAATCTAAATGAGTAATTTCTAGTACAAGTAAAAATGGCTGGTAACACTGGTATGTCTACACTCTACAACAACTATAACTATACTTAATATTTACCAATTTAACGAGCTAAGATGGAGCGAATATATGATGTTGTTAGACATTTACTTCGCCGAGATCAAAAATATTATTTCAGATTTATAGTATGTTCTTTAATTCAAGTTTTTATTTGGTACTCGAGTCATGGGATTTATTCGTAAAGCATCAAGAATGTCTCTTGACAAAAGGTGGACGTCAATTTAAAATTTTAGATTCTTTAAAAATATGACACACGTAGAATATCAATGGTTGACATTCTTTAAGAAATTGGATCTATAGTAGTTTGGTGTATAAAAAACAAAAGAATTATTACATGGTTATACATGTCTAATATAATGGTTAGAATTTAATCAAATTAGTACTAGTATAAAAAAAACAAAAGATGGTGTGTTAGCAGTTTGTTAATCTGAGCTAGTTTTTCTTTTTTTGTTATTTCTTTCATTTTATTATCTCAATTTTTTTTTCTCTTTGTGATTTTTCAATTAATTTTCGCATAAGTTTAAAGTAGTAAACACGTATTATATGTTGCAACTTCGCTTCATGCACCTTATTTTCATGAACGCACAACTTTGTGTTTTTTCATTTGGGTTGTTCTAACTGGTATTTTAGTTGTTGGCCAACAAGATAAAGAAGCAAAAAAAAAGTCCAAAAAAGTACATAGGAAACCTACGAAAGGTACAGAAAAGTTCACACGTGACTTATAAAATTTGTGTGTCACTGTGTATTTTTTTTTATGAGCCTCCTAGCTTCTTATCTTGTGCCCTTAGGGCACAAGTTAAAAAAACATTTACATATTGTTTTTAGGCAATGCATGCAATCAACATTCATTTTCAAGTAAGAAAAATAACAAATGTGGTAAAAGATGATGATATTCTCCATCCACCTGAATGTGGTTATTTCTTTCATTAAAATAAGTAATAATCTAAGGTTAATTGTTTAATCATTAATCACCAACCATGTAGAAGTAATCGATTATAAGAACTTGGTCGTTATGTGTAGCTTTACAAAGGGTGGGGATTGGCAAGCTTCCAAGGTTATTCTTTTGTTTTTTTTTTGAACGACGAATTTTATTGAGAGATAAAAAAACTAACAAGGAGCTAGAAAATTACAAAGTGACAAGGTGAGGGATTTTAAGCCACTCAATCCAACGAAAATAAGCTTGATTATCTGGTATAACGACACCAGTTAGAAAGATCTAGATAGCACTTCATCAAAAATAGCCGCCTTTGATGGAGACTCAGAACCAAAGATAGTTTTATTACGGAAGTTCCAAATATGCCACCACGTCACATAACAAACTCCTTCAAAAATACGCTTATGTTTGATCGAAAGCCGAAGACTCAAGATCCAAACCAACCATTCTTCATAAGAAGAAACTTCCATATACGAAATATTCCACCAGCTGGTGATCAAATGAAGGATATCTCTAGCAATTTGGCAAGTGAAGAAGATGTGCCTAGTTGATTCCACGCTTTACGCTTATTGTAGGGCATAGATATAGTCAATATCCATTCCACGACGAGAACTGTTTCAATCTAGTTGGAAGATTAATCTATAAACTTTTTTTTGCATTTTTTTTCCAAGCTAAAACATTTACCTTATAGGCACCGATTTGATTCCAACGAGTGCTAGAAGAGACCTCCGATAAACGTGAATCGTCGTTCAATTTTCTAATTGAGCAATGGTGAAATCTCTTGAACTTTACAAGGACAAATCATCTATCCCTGTGTTTATGAGAGAAGTCCTTCCACCATTCGTCCTTCAGAGAATCAAATTGATCTTGCTCCACTCCTCCCTAGGTTCATGACGGGGGAAAGTGAAAGCAAGCTGTTTTGAGATAATCTTAGAAGCAACATCAATGTTTTTGCAAGATTGCTGTGCGTAAGCCCATCTGGAAACAAAATTTAAACGCAACATCCCCATGCCAAGTTCTTCCCAAAACAAAGTATCTGAGAACGTTGCCACTTTTTTGTTAACGAAACTGAAGTGTAAGTAGTGTGTAAGTGTAAATGGTGGGGGTATAAGTTGCGGAGTAAGTGGGTACTCGGGGTAAGAAGTTTGTGTTGTGTAAGTAAGTAAGATGTGTTAGTTAGGGTTGGGGTGTGTAAAGAGTGGTAAAGGTAGTCAACGTATGTAGAGTGGATGTGTGAGTGTGTAGGGTGCATGCTAGTAGTCAGGTGTAAGGGTGTAAGAGGTGGGGGTTAAAAGTGGGCAGTAGGGGTATGTAGTTGGTAGGGGTGTGAGAAAATTTAAACCCGTTTCTTTACAAAATCCACTCTTTAACAATGTCGAGCCTAAATAGAAGGATTAGAGACTTTCACTGTTTACATTTTTCGTGATTCTCCTGAAATAGATTTGATTGACGTCGCATAGTGAAGAGTTTTGAGAAAGGAAACGCCACACCATTTAACCATGAGAAGCTCTATTCAGAGCGTATAAGCTTGGAAATCCAAGGCCGCCTTTTTCTTAAGAAGACTCAACATTTGCCCATTTCACCAAGTCAGCTTTTTTAGCAAGATGATCAAGAAACCATTGAAAAAATGTGAACGATATGGATTCACATACGTTGCAGATTCTCATAGGAACTTTGAGTATAGACATATGATAAATAGGCATCGATCCTAGAACCGATTTAAGAAGGGTTAATCTACCTCCTATCGAAAGAGTCTTCATCTTCCATTTAGATAAACGAGAAGCCATTGCTTCGATCGTTTCATTCTAAGACTGGATTCTAGGTCATTGGCCACACCCATTTCGACCTAAATAAGTAAATGAAGGTTTTAAGAGGTGACACAACCAATTCTTTAGCTGTTGAGCCACTTTATCAGCACCCCATAAATCCTTATTAACTTACTTTTAGACATGTTGGAGACGAAGATGATGCACGGTGATGAAAGCATTCAAAACTGAACAAGCGTTATCAAGATTTGACTCATTCCATTGACCCATGAAAATAAACATCGTCTGCGTAAAATAAATGGGAAAAAGTTGATGAGAGGGGACTTAAATAATACCTTTGAATCATACCAACATCAACTATTCTTGGAATTGAGCTGTGTAATGTTTCCATAACCCAAAAATGAACAAGAAAAGGAGAAAATGGATCCCTTGTTTGGAGACCTTGTGGAATTGAAATTCTTTCGTAGGATACCATTCTCAATAACCGAAACCCTAGATGATCGAAGACAACTTTGAATCAAAGAGCAGCCATTTCTCACAAAAACGAACCCTTCTTAAATGTGTACCAAATAATCTCATCGAACCGAATCAAAAGCCTTTTTGAAATCCACTTTTGAAAACCAATGACTGCTTCTATTTCGAACTTGAACCATTAAACAATTTCGTTTAGGGATTAATGGACCATCGAGGATTTGCCTCATCCGCAATATAAAAGCTTGATTGAACTTCATTTTACGGAGATCACCCAGGAACAAGAACATGCGGATTCGCAGATCTTGCAATGATTTTATACTACTACCAATTATGCTAATAGGTTCTAAAGTCTTTGGACCATGTTAGTATCGCGAGTTTTTGGAATCACGGCAAATAAACGAGAGTGGCTGCTGCGGAAACTAACCATGATGAACAAAACCGTCACATCATCAAACCACGTCACTCTCTAAAATATTCCACAGTTAACGACGATTAGAAACCCAACGTTGAAAACCATCGGGGCCATGGAGACACTATCGGTACAAATCCCAAACCGCCCCTTTTTTATTCATTTTTGACTCATCACACTCCAGGTCGATAAATTTGATCAGGCTTGTAGCGTATTTGGAAAGTTTTAGATCAAGTTGTGAGCGAGAATCTTGTGAATGATTCAAACCGATTTTTAAAGTGAGGGACAGAAATTCCCGTGTTTTAACCAGCTTTAGGGGAGTCAATCAGTGTACCATAGAACCTCAAAAATGCCACGATTGGCTGCTGACTTCTTTTTTTATTGAGAATTTCGTGTAGTTCTTAGAATTACATCTCCCTCGATTGCCCAGTTAATCTTTGATTTTGGGCAGCTTCAATGATTGGAAGATTCTCTAATTCTTGGAAGGATTCTGACAAACATTAGCTCTTTTGTTTACGTTCTTTACATCACACAGCGTTTGTCTATTATCCAAGTCCAAATCAAACAAGATCAGATTTAAAGAGTTCTCTTCCTGTTAATGCGGACATCGTATTTCCTTTGTTCCATAAGCGAATCTTTTCTTTTATGTGTTCAGTTTCTTCATCAGTTTAGTCATAGCATTTGGCTCACCCACCAGCAGTGTTTCCAAAGAATCTTCAACAAATTTATCAAAACCTTTAATTTCGAACCAATAATGAAAGAACCTAAATGGAACAGGTCCGTAATCGTAATGAGATTCACGCATTAAGATTGGACGATGATCAGATAAGAAGCGTTCCAATGTGATAGCAGAAATATTTGGACATGAATTCATAAGACTTTCGGAGATAAGAAAACGGTCAAGTTTGCTCATCTTGGAAGCAGATTTATGACACCAGGTATAAGAACATCCTCCTAAAGGCACTTCTTCTAAGCCCGCATTAGAAATGAACAAGTTAAACGCATTAGCTCTCTGACATTAAAAACTGAACCAAATCTTTCATCTTTTTTCTGGAATTCATTAAAGTCCCCCATAACAACAACCTCACCTGCCCACTGAGCTATCACATGAGACAAGTAATCCTATAACATCTTCTTTTCACTAAGATCTTGAGGGGCATATATCGAAATGATGAGAAGTTTTTCGTACCGTTAGGAATCCAATCACTCTTACCATGACAAAATAGTCTGAGATAGTAGCATTAAGTTTGCTAAAAGATTTAGATCCCAAACACATAAAATCCCACCCGAGTTACCAACGGTATTAGCACTGATGAGCATATCAAAAAGCACATTTCCCAACATCTTCTTGATATAAAGAGATTCCAATGTTCTTTTTTTGTTTCCTGTAAAAACTTAAAGAATTAACCTTATTAGACACGGCTAGAAACTCTTTAACCTAATCTTTTTTGGCCTTTTGGCAAGGCCTTGGAGGATGTTAAGAGACATTAAAGTTCATCGATTGACATGTTCACTCTTGGGAATTTGATTATCTCTTCTATGTTTTCAATGCATCCTCCATGTGTATAGCTATAGATATGTCCCCCTGCCCATTTCCTCCATCACTTGTAATATAGATCCCACCATGTACGTGAAATATTAGATTTTTTAAAAATGTTCAGAACATGTGGACTTGCTTGCATTTGTTGAAACTTAACTTTCATAATTCTCTTGGAATATTGTTTACGGCTCGCCTGTAAATTGTTTGATTGCCCTTCTGAATGGACATTATCATTTTATAGGTTGTAAAACCTCGAGGGGTATTTCAAACTGTCTTCCAAATGAATTCTTTGTGAGTTTTCTCCTTATTCTTGGTGAGAGAAGAAGTTTGTATATGTCTTGAAAGGGTTTCTCTGGAATGAGTCTATTTGTTTTTCTACTGAAGCATTTACGGCATAATGTGGATGGAAGGCATCATTAAAAGTGTGTCTGGAACAGCTTCCGTATCCACTATCATCCTTTCCAATTCTTCATCCTTTTTTTACGTCATTAATCAACTCATCATCGTTTTATGTCCGAAGTCGTCATTCGTTATCCTCCATTAAAAATTAGGTTCCAGCAGAACCTCTTTAGCTCGAACCAAAACAATTTACCACGTAAATGATTTTAAACGACTCAAGACTATTAGGATGTACATATCATGTTGATGCAGATTTTTTTGTGTAGAAAGTCATGTCCTCATGAGAATCAGCATGAATTAAGGTACCCCACTTAGAAGCAATGCGTTTGAATGTATTATCAGACCACATTTTTAAAGGAACGCCTTCTATATCTACCCATGCAACCCTCCCTTCAACAAAGAAGTTAGTTGATGCTTGTTGAATCTTTGCGAACCAAGTACCAATACCCACATTAGATTGAAAAGTCTTTTTTGCCTCCTCTGATTGAAACTTGATCATTACCCAGTATCCACCCATATATTTGAGATCAATGTTGTCGAAACCTTCATTAACCAGGACCACCTTCAAGTTAGATAAGGACTCAAAGTTTTTTACCTTACCCATCAAACAACAATTGAAGTTTTGTTGGTTCAGGCATGAATCATCAAGCATCATTGCTGGAATGTTTTCCGAGTCTAGATTATGTGATTGAGAACCTTTAACCACATGAGCGTATGAATTAGAGGTCCCATTTGGCCCTTTAGTTTTAAGAGGCACGCCTAAATTATGCCTGCTTTCCCTAATTTTGGCTTGATTATTGTTTTTGTACAGAGGCGGCCTCTGAAACCTAGCAAGGTTAGCGTGAATTTTATGACGTCCGACCCACACCGTACACAAATTATTAACCAAACGATCCACGTTAAAGATTTTAATGAACATGAAACAAAACCTAATCTTTTACCAGCTTTCGATATTTTCGAATTAGGGATATGAATAAAAGCATCGCGACCTACCCATATGGCTTGCAGGTGTTCCAACGTTCTTTTAGCAGAGAATTGATCAGGGAAGTTAGTGACGAATACCGAAGTAGGAGATGTGTTGAAACATCGTCCTCCATAGAAGGCGAAGGTATTCCAATTGAAATTGAAAAAAAAAAAGTATTTTGAAAATTAGGGGATTGAGAAAGGTTTTGAAAATTAGGGTTTGAGAATATGGATCAGATGACGACAAAAAATAATGATTAAGAAATTAAGGTTTATGAAAAATAATGGTTGGGGAATGTGATCAGGAAAAGTTTTAAGAAAAAAGGTTATCAAAAATCTCCTTGGTGGCATCGGAAATCGCCATCATCAGAAACAATGACATTATTAGTTTCGATTTTGTTTTTCACAATATTAAAAGGAATTGGTATATCATTTGTATCAAGACAAAAACAATTGAAGGAGATGTTGAAGAAATCAGATCTGATTGGGGTTTCAAACTACCATGTTTCGAAACAGGAGATGATTTTAGTCAACAATCGAGACTCGGACTGGTTGAGTATGAAATGCATCTTTGGAAGTATGTACATGGAAGATTATGGGTGATTACAACAAAATTTATAAATCATTTGAAAGTGACTAGAATCCTCTCATATCAAAGTTTCATGGAATTCTTTTAAATGCACATTTTCTTATTTAAAGATAAACTAATAAGTAGAGTAAATTACATGGATGGTCCTTTTGGTTTGCGTTAACTTGCATTTTGGTCCTTTCACTTCTTTACGACTTAGATAGACCCTAATCTGAAACTCTTAACACCTACGGTTCTTCGGTCTAATAGTCGTTTGTTTTTAATGGTCAAGCCACACATGTGACTTGCACATGAAGGTATTTTAGCTATTTCGTTTCTCCAATCAAGCTTTCCTTTCCTAGCACAAACATAAACACACAATTAATCATCTACTTTTCTCATTTACACACACTCTTTATTTTTTTCTCACCCCCAAACCTTCTTCTTCTTTCATCTTAACCATCAACCATTATATCTAACTATTATCACTACTATTACGGATCATTACACACCTTTACAAAAAACAAACTTGGAACCCATTACCTTTCCTATATAAATAACTTAATACCAAAAAATACAACATTCAATAAGAGGGATCCCGGCGATCATCGTTGCTACTTCCTCTGCCACTATCAACGCTTCCACTTCGGCCAACATCGCTGATGAGGTGTCATTTTATACACTTTTTCGAGGTCGTTTTACCCCCAAAATGGTGTGTTTATGCCCAAAATAGGTACTTGATCGTTCCTTTTCAGGTATTTCGCATTTGGTGGACATTTGGATGGATTACACGTGACTGGGGCTCATTTGGAAAAGAAACGTGGATGAGATACGAGATACCACACCAGACACTTGAATGATTTGGTGGCGCGACAGATGTCGCCTGTTGAGCGGCGTCACGCTAATTCCGTACAGCTAACGGGCTGACGTCTTACAAACGCCAGCTGGTGACGCGTCAGCGCCGACACCGACTCAAAACGCAGATCTAAAAGATTCATGTTACGATGGCGTCACGACTTAAAACGTGACGCGTCGCGTCGATTTTCTTTTATATCATACAAACCCGAACTTTATGGGTTTTGAGTGGTGTACCTTTTGATAAAAGAGGGTACGAACCCTAGTTCATTTAGCAGCTGTGGGGGACGATTTTAAGGTCTAAAACCCTATTGTAACTCTTCCAATTCATGTTTTAATCAAGTAAGGTTTACTTAATCATTCAATATGTCTATGTGTTGTTTGATTTACTGTTCTTGCTTTATTCTTAACATGCTCGGCTAAACCTATTATTGTGTTTATTTATGATTGTATGAAACCTAGAATGTAGATCTTGAGTGGTTGGTTTGCCTCTTGTGATGGATCTTGCCCGTTAGGTCATTAGAAAACCAGCTTTTGTCTGTATCGTAGTTGATACGTCTAGGGAAAACGTAGATTATATAGAAAAGTTCCATCGGGTAACAGTCTTCATATTACATTTGCCCCCTAAATATGTTGATCCATTTTAATGTATCTCAACATGCACTTAGTAAACTTCCTAGGGGTCTGTTTGTGTTGATAGTCTTCATTTTACTAGCCTTGCGATGTTTTGCGTTGCTCTAGCGGCATACTAAGTAGACGCCGAGTTCGGGTATATAGTTCATGCTTTAGGAATTAATTACATAGATCATCACAAAGTGTGACAACGTGGCAACATATTAGAGAAGCCAATCTAGGGAGTAATACATGAATAAATATGGCATAATCTTTTATCTTATGGTTAATCACACTAGTTAGATTATTACTTAGGTTTAATAGTAAAACCAACCCACTCTTTCAATTATTATGATTACTTGCTTTCTATAAAATACAAAAACATAAAAAGCATCTTTTCCTCAACCCGTTGATATTTGGTTAGACCCGTGATAAGCTTCCCAACCTATCTTGATTGAAACGGTAAACAACCTGAGTCTTGCCTATACTACACTACAACGATTAGGTGCACTGCCTAGGGAGTTGTAAAACTTCTCGTGTAGAAAGTCCTACGACGACCGCACATTAAGTTTTTGGCGCCGCCGCCTGGGGAATAGTTAGGTATTGATCATAGTTTAGCTTAGTTCTACTTGCTTGAATCCTTTCAAGTAAGAATTTAATTCCGCATATTAGCTTTCTCGTAGTCTATCTTTTCTTTGTGTCCCTTGTTTGTAATCACTCTTCGTTCACCACCTATGATGTATGAAAGTGTGCAAACCACTACGCCCTTTTAAAAACCCACACGAACCACAAACCTTCCCATTCTAAAGCTTATTACCGTTGGTGTTCCACAACATTTCAAGATGAACCTATCTACGATGCGTGGGACTTGTTTCAAACAATTCAATCCATAGGAGTCCCTCATCGTGGCCTCGATTTCTTGTTCCTCGCTCATTCTTTTATTGATCATGTGACGGACTATACCCGAATGGACCTTGACTTGCAGTAGATGGACCTTAAGGAATTAAGGTGGTGAAGAAGCTGGGGAATGAAGCCATAGAAAATTTTAGCCCTTGAAGGCCAAAATAGGAATGGGACAACCACCAAACATTATTTCTGAACAAGGAAATAGAAAATTTGAAGGTTCATGCAAAAAGATTACTTGGAAATGAAAATGTTTGGGTTGAGATGCATAGGAATATAACATGGGACAAAGTAGAAAATCCGAAACCCAACAAAGGACCCACACGTCTTCCCATCATTTGGGGGATTACACACCGCTGTATGACTTACCCAGAAGAAGTAGAAGAGAATTTAGGAACCCCGATAAAGATAAAATCTTTAGACAAAACACAACTAGAGGAGTTAGGCTTGAATACTTGTAATCATGACATTCCTCTTAAATCTAGGGAATTTCCAAGTTTTGATTAAAACGAAGCCTCAACCACACCCTTACCAACTTGTCACCTTTAGATATAGGCTAGGAGACAAAAGAGGCCTAGAAACCACAGATCAAACATATAGTCCGGTATGGTTTTAGGGATGATGGAAGTAATTATTTGACCAATATACTCCCCACTTCACCTCACGTTGGCATGTTCCACCTAAGGATACGTATTGCCATTATCACCCATGCATTGGCAACCCTAAGAAACATTATGGATTTAAACCGGGTTTATTAGGACTTAGTGGATCCTTAGGTGTTGATTTTTCAAGATTGGGAATGATAGAAGATGATTGGGAATTAAAATCTAAGGAATTTTCTTTTCTAGGAAGAGGACTTAATTCACCCGTTAGGCCAAAAGAAGTAGAGAATGTTAAGATTAAAGAAACACACCGGTTGGAGCACAAAATTCAACAAATACTTTTTAGACATATGGCTCCTTCTCACCGCCATGGTGTGTACCATTACTATCACCCGCACTTGAATTCAAGTGTAGGGGATCCCTCCCCTTTATCTGTTAAATAACGGTAAAGTTAGGCTCATGACTCGAACAAAAACAAGCGCTTCTTGGGAGGCAACCAAATTTACTTTTCCCGCATATTAGGAGTGTCATGTGTGTTTTAATTATTTACTATTTGTTTTATTATGTTTGAACTATCTTGTAATCATGCTTTGCATTGTCTTTAACCTCGTCTTAATTTCAATCAAAGGTATTTTGCAAAAATAAGTGTAGGAGAATTTATCCGGCTTTGAGCTTAAAATTCAAACATGTTAAATGTAATTGTTTAGATTAATTTCACGTCAGTATCGAGATCATATGATTGTTTTGTTAATCTCAGGTTTTGGTACACCATTTATACAGAACTACCTCTATGGAATCAAGTGTAGGAAAAATTCTTTTCATCAAATACCAAAAAATTTTCATTTTCACTGACGGTTGAAAGACGAAGTCGCGTTATAACACTCGACGCCCGTCACCACGGGACACCTGTGACGGGGTCCACACCAACCCCAACGGCATCAAAGCCCAGGTCTGAGAAAACTTAAAAGTTTTTAATTATTTTTTTGAAAATAAAACTTGTGCAAACATTTAATATTGGTATTCTTCTGTTATTTAAAACTTGCAAAACCTAATAAGTTTAAAAAAATTCTTTTATACTATCTATTGAGTTGAACCCTTAAATTCATATTGTTAGACTGGTAAATCGCACATTTTATGCTTGTTATAGTTTTCTCTGTCTTTGAATACAGGTTATATTTGATGAGAAGAAGCTTAGAAGTTCTTAGGAAGTTTCATTGGATGATTCTCGAAGGATGATTTAACCAGTTATCGCATGTTTCTTCTCTATTATTGAGTAGGTAATCCAGGGCGAGTGCAGTACTAGTTTCTTTTCTTTGTCTTCTTTTCCTTTTATCTGTTTTAACGGGTTTTTCCAGAGTAAAGAGAAAACATTGGGGGCAATGTTCAAAATCAGTGTAGGGGAAATTAAGCCTTAGAAACGTATTCTTGTATTTGGTCATTGCTTTGTCCTTAAAAGCTGGGTAATATATCAAAAAACATATCTTAAAAGGGTGATTGAATTTTTTATTCAAAATTTATTTTTTTTACGACACACACAACGAAAACCGCGTATTATTAGCGGTCCATGGATAGGAATTTATATGGACTAGCACCAATAACTCTTTAAATTCCACCCCAAAAAAATGTGAGGTTTTCGCCTTAGATCTTTAGGAATTCAAGTACCTATCGTCGGTAACCCAAGATGGTTTTATCTTTACCTGATTCGAGTTAAGGAGTGAGCAGTCACATGTGTCTATTCCGTTGTTACGGATGTGTACGTGTGGTCTTCATCGCCTTTTCTGGGATCGTCTGGTGTTAGTAAAATTCACTAATTAGTGTACTGGTTAGTATATTAAAATTCTAGGAACTGTTTTTGTGATGCATCCCGAGATCGCATAGTTGTGTATTAGGATTTGCTTTATAAGAGGCATTAGGAATAAACCCTGTTTTAAACCTGTAATTGTTATGAGGTCACCGTCGATCATATAACTATTCACACCCTTTGCCATGCACTCACCTTTGTACAGGATACCCTAGGTACAACCCTTTTTCAGGTTTCTCGTAATTTTTTGGTAATTACTGAACTTTATGAAGGAGCATTGTCACCCTTAAACCAAATCGTTACTCCAAAAAGCCTTAGCTTCCTATATGTACTCACCTTTAGTACTTATTATTATGTTTTAACCAAGTTAATTATCGAGTACACGGTTTGCTAAGTCCATATCCTAGGTAAAAATACAGTTTTGGGCGACGAATGAGATCATGGTAGTATTTATTTCGCGGAAAGAATGGGGAAGAAAAAAAGAAAAATTAAGTCATACCCCCTTATGTATGGCAAAGGATATCCATGTTATTTTGATCTCTACTCAAATCTGGTCATTAGTTAGATTGTTAATTATCGAACATGTAAAGCTTTAAAGTGTTAGGGGTACGGTTATAACCCCCATGTTGTGTTATGTATCAAAAAAAAATGAGAAAAAAGAAAAAGAAAGGAGATGATGTAGGTTGTGTGAGTTTGCATATCTTACTGTCCCGAGTCTTGGATAACAACCAAAACCAGCGTTGTATTCATGTAAGATAATTAGTAAACCTTTCACTCCAAATTCACCTAAAGCCACCTAAATGTAATCCCATCCGATTCTTGTTTTCGTTATATTATGTTTCTCTTACTCCTACACCCACAACCCTTGAAGACCGCTTAAGATAGTAATGAATAATACTTGTGGCCTAAGGGAGGGGTGGGGGAAGAGTGGGCAGCTGGAAGTGGTCTGGTGGGATGGGTTTGATCCTTTACCAAGCCTATGGTAATTTATATGCTATGACAGGTAATGAGTGTGATTTTTCATTTCCCCCATATGTTATAATTCATTATACACCCGAGTGAAAGAGAGAATCCCAAACACTTATGTGAGGTGCTTAGTATGTATTTTCCTGTGCTTTTAAATTACTAGGTCTAGGGAGGTTGTGATGTAAATTATGTTTTTAAAGATAGGAAAAATCGGACCCTCATACTGTTATTGTCTAAATAGAAAAGCCTATTTTCTTGAGGACAAGCAAATCCCATGTGTAGGGGTATTTGATAAGGTGTTCATTTTATACACTTTTTCGGGGTCGTTTTACCCCAAAATGGTGTGTTTATGCCCAAAATAGGTACTTAATCGTTCCTTTTTAGGTATTTCGCATTTGGAGGACATTTGGATGGATTACACGTGACTTGGGCTCATTTGGAGAAGAAAACGCAAGAGATTAACGAACCAAACACAAGGACATTGGAAGATTTGTGCTCACAGAGCCTGGAGACGGCGTCACAATCCATACACAACGCCGTCACAACTCATCAATTGACTGCGTCACATATTTCAAGATGGCGTCAGCCCACACCGACTCAAACGCAGATCTAAAAGATTCATTTTACGACGACGTCACGACTCTAAAACGGACGTCGTAGCGTCGATTTTTCTTATATTTACAGAACCGAAATTTAGGATTTGGAGTGTTAGTAACTTTAGAATAAAAAGAGGTACGAACCCTAGTTTACAATTTAGCAGCTGTAGGAGACGATTTTAGGCCTAAAAAACCTATTGTCAACTCTTCCAATCATGTTTTAATGAAGTAAGGTTTACTTAATCATTTAATATGTCTATTGTGGTTCAACATTTATACTTAAACAAATCTATGAACTCACCAACTTTATGTTGACACTTTTTAAGCATGTTTTTCTCAGGTGAATAGATGCTTGGATTATTTGATGTGCACTAGAGTTAAAATTTGACAAGATTTCATTCATGGATTACTACTTACATACAAATGATCAAATCTCGTTGGGTTGTTTTCAAGCTTTTCATTGTGATGCAATTATGGGACAAATGTATAATCAATTTTAAGGAAATCAACGAGATTACTTTTCAAACGACACATTTAAAGGTCATTCTCTTATATCTTGTGCTATTGTATTATGAAGTAACGCCCCCGGACACATTTCCGATGCGATACGTTTTTGGGGGTGTTACACGGCGAGTTTGTGTAATTCGTTCATGCTTTAGGAAATAATTACATAGATCATCACAAGTGTGACAATGCAACAACACTAGGAGAAGCAATCTAGGGAGTAATACATGATTAAATAGACACAATCTTTTATCTTATTGTTATCACCATTAGTTTAGATCATTATTTAGTTTAATAGCTAAAACCCAACCACTCTCTCAAATATATGATTTTACCTGCTTTCATAAAATACAAATATACAAGAAGAATCTTCCCTCGACCCTTAGAATTCTGTTAGACCGTGATCAAGCCTTCCCAACCTATTCCTCGAGTGAACGATAAACAACCCCGAGTCTTGCCCATACTATACTACAAAGATTAGGTGCACTGTCTAGAGAGTTGTAAAACTTCTCGTGTAGAAGTCCTATGACGATCGCACATTAAGTTTTTGGCGTCGCCGCCTGGGGAATAGTTAGGTTTTGATCATAGTTTTGCTTAGTTCTACTTACTTGAATCCTTTCAAGTAAGAATTTAATTCCTGCGTATTAGCTTTCTTGCAGCATATCTTTTCTTTATGTGTTTGTTCATAATTTTCATTGACTATTCCATTCTTCATCATGGAGAAC